>CM042171.1:1317169-1327169 GCA_023376005.1 Doryteuthis pealeii | reverse complement strand
TCACGGCCACCGTGCGGTCCCCATTACTGCTCTGTATAGGTGAAGTCTGTGTATTACACAGCCCCGGCTGAAAGGGCGGAGTAGCTAATCACACGATAATCTTGCAGGTCATTGTTGCGCATCGTCCCACACGGCATCGTTCCAACGGCATCGACCCCCCAACGGCAGCGACCCAACAGCATCGACCCCAACGGCATCGTCGACCCCAACGGCATCGTACCAACAGCAGCGACCCCAACCGCATCGTCCCCAACAGCATCGTCCCCAACAGCATCGTCCCCAACGGCATCGACCCCAACGGCATCGTACCCAACAGCATCGTCCCCAACGGCATCGACCCCAACGGCATCGTACCCAACAGCAGCGACCCCAACCGCATCGACCCCAACGGCAATCGTCGACCCCAACGCATCGTACCCAACAGCAGCGACCCCAACCGCATCGACCCAACGGCATCGACCCAACGGCATCCCATTGCGATTGCACGAGCATGTGCTATATTTGTGGACGAGCGAATTAGTTCCTGCATCTTTTCACGTATTCATCCGCCTGTTAAATGCCCTGACAAATTAACGAGATGTTTTTTTCTTCAAGATACATAGAGATAGAATTTAAGATAAACAAAGCCGATATCAACAAACTTTCGAACTGTTTGAACAACAACAACAACAACAACAACAAAATGAGTAATTGTTAAATAAATTACTAGATGTAATAAACGAGGAGTAAGATGTTCCGACCGAAAACGATTCTCGGGTAAATTACAACAGACGTGTTAATTGATGTATGACCCGATCTATAGACTTTAATGTTAAAGTATTTAATTAAATTATTTCTAATAACGCCAAGTGTATTTAATGATGTTTCGTGAACAATTCTTTAATACTTTTGAGAATAGAAACCTCACAAGAGATAGACAGAACAGTGAAAAGATATATATATATATATATATTATATATATATATATATATATATATATATATGTGTGTGTGTGTGTGTGTGTATGTATAATATATATATATATATAATATATATATACACACACACATATATATATATATATTATAATATATTAATAAGTTGAAGGCATTACAATGCGTATAAAAAATTAAAAACAAATTGTTATTTTTGTCTCATCGATTTCGAAGTATAAACCTCATCTTAGAGGTTCATATCAGAAATGTACGTGCTTATTTTTTTCTTGTGTGGTTGTAAATTTCTCTTCTTATTTCTTTTCCTCTCCTTCTTTTTTTCTTCTTCTTCTCATCCTTTCTTTTTTCCTCATGTTATGAATGAAATGGGTGAATAACTGTAATTTCTTTTTTTTTAAATGTCTGTTGGGAACGAATGCTTGAACCTTGTATCCAATATTGTCTGTTTGTCATCCGGTGAATATTGCAACAATGTAGCCATGGTCAAATTCAAAATAAAAACCGTCAATAGAAAAAAATATATATATATAAGTAAAAATATATATATATATATATATATATATATATATATATATTATATAATGTATAAACTTGTTCTTGTGAACGTTGTATTATTTCCCCTTTTTCAAGGTAATGATATGAGACGGTCTGGAGAGAAAAATGAAATGCTGTATATGAGACCAAAAAAAAGATAATCATATATATATATATATATATATATTATATAATATATATATATATTATAATCCAAAGTCCAGAGAAGATATCTTCCTTACGACACAATTTAATTGAATAACCACGTGTCGCAGTTTGAGAGCTCAATGTCTGCTCCTAATGTTAGAGTCACAGAGCAAAATATATAAGTAAAGAAATGACAAAAGACTTAGAGATTTGTCTAAGCTCCCTGAAATAGACTATACTGCTAAATCTCTAAGTCTTTTGTCATTTCTTTACTTATATATATATATATATATATAATATATATATATAATATATATATATATATATATAAGGAATAGAAATTGAATGAGAAAAGTATTGGGCATATAAAGGTGCTCAATGCTAAAATAGCAGAGCAAATTTTACAATACAATATCATATATTACGGATTTAATATCTCGTTACAAAAGTTTCCTGCTTACTGCAATCATCATTTTGACTGTCTTGTCTGATGATTTATTATAATAATATTTGAATATATATATATATATATATATATATATATATATATATTAGAGAGAGAGAGACGAGAGAGAGAGAGAGGAGAGAGAGAGAGAGAATAAAGAGCTGGAGGAAACGTGCACAGTGTATAGTAAAAGTAAAGTCGACGGGACGGCCTAAAGCGGTATCAGCCAGTCAGCGAGGGAGTCTATCCCCTTTTCACTAGCGCTAGACCAAGGAGATTGTTTTAGCATCTGAGGTGGACGCGCCACACATACCACACACTGGGCACCCCATATTTCTGGTTCGTGTACCACATCTAAGCTAGAGCTTAGTAAATAACTATATTATATTTATATATATATATTATATATATATATATAGGAGGATATATATATATATATATATATATTATTATATTATATATATATATAGAATATAGATATGTATATATATACCACATCTAAGCTAAGCTTAGTAATAACTATATATATATATATAATATATATATATATGATAAGTTGTAAACACCACGGTGTATTATATATATATATATATATATATATATATATATATATATATATATATAGTATTGACTAAGGTTAACTTAGATGTGGTACACGACCAGAAATATGGGGTGCCCAGTGAGAATCAAACTCACTAAAGGGCCTGCGACTAGCTTGTTAACCATTACACCACATTCAAAAATAATGTCATAAGTATAGATCAATTCAAAGTTTAATACTATCTGTTCCTTCTACCAAGGAGGCTTTGGCATTGAGATTAACCCTACGACCAGTTTTATCTTGCTTGATTATATATATATATATAAAATTAATTAATATAATATATATATATCATCATACTTCATCATCATCATGTTCGCGCTGTCAGCGCGCGATATCCGATGACAAATCTCTCTCAATCAGTGCCCTACGCTCATCGATTCTCGGGAGGCCTCTATTGCAGCCACCTGTATCCGACGAGCTGAATCAACTGTAACTCCTTTGCCTGGCGGCCACACTGGCGGTGCCCATAGTGTGGCTGTTCACAGTGGGGACGTCTCGCTTATGAGGTCGCTTGCTCTTATCCAGCAGTGTCCCGCGTGTCTTGTCCGTTCTTACTCGGTATGGTTTGGGGTATATGTGGGGGGGCAGGTTGGGGAAAGAAAACCGCTACATTTTTCATTTCTTTGGTTTTTTTTTTCTGGAGGTTGCTTTTCCACGTCTTGTTTAGATCACGCAGACATTGTCTTGGTGCATGTCCCGTCTAGTTATTCTCTAGCTCGCCTTTGTTAGGTCCATAATGTGGTGAAGCCATACAGCAGTTCTGACACGCAAACACGCCTGATAAAAAAACTGTTCCTTCTATTCTTGGAACTCTCTCATATGATCGGTTAATTAATTGTTATTTTATTGGCGCCCATGGCTTTTCATATAGTGCAATTAACGCTTTTCTGTGGAGATTTGCGCCTTAAGTATCTTAAATTTGTTCTACAGATCAAGAGTTTCTGCCATCGATTCGGTATGAGATCTTCACGGCAGCTTTATAGTTTATTGCAATATACACTGGAACTTAAATATAAATATTACTAGCTATAACCTATATATGAAGAAGAGTCGTAGAAAGGATTTGAAGAATAAATCCGACCCAAGCAATGTGCGCGGAATAGAGGAAATTGTGGAATAACAACACAAACCAATGGGTTGCCCCAAACTTCAATGATATTTCGCCTCATTTGAAAAAAGCTTTCATATATGAGGCAAAATATCAACTGATTCCAACTGTCTGTATTATCCAATTACTCTATCCTCACATGACAATCATACGCTATGCTATACCACACACCACAAATATTCGCGCAGCACTATAATTGTATTATGTGTATGTATATCCAAGGCTATACAGATATAACTCTATCTCATGCCTCGCCTTAAAATTCCATATTAGAATATTAATAATATCCTTAGTCATTCGAGTTAGACTAATCGAGTTTTATTATGTATACTGTATGAAATCTATGAGTAGTATACCACATTTACTAGTATCCTAGAGAGAGAAGGGTATCTAACCTTTTCTCTGAAATGATAATTGAAGCGACTACAACGGCTATCAAAGAATATAAAGTATAAATGTTCTAAGCCAGTTCCAACTACGGACCCTACTTCAGATCCTACGTCTTCGAGTTTTATTGATACTTACTTGTTAATACTATAAATCGAATTATGCTGGCCTGAAGTGATGCCTCATCCGGTCTTCTTTCAGGTATTTCCTTGTGAAAGAAAGGTCCCCGAAGTCGAGAAAGGTTGCCGAGTCGACAAGACAATATTCTGAACGAAGGACGGAGCGGCACCACTCGGTCCGAAACGTTGTACAATACAATGAAGAGGGGACAATTTTAGTCCGAATAATGCAGATAATACCAGGGGAAAGAAAATAATGAACAACAGGGAAGAAGAAAAATACATATTTTTTTTGTTCCTTTAAATGTTCTACACAGCTTTAC
This sequence comes from Doryteuthis pealeii, assembly GCA_023376005.1. NCBI lineage: Eukaryota > Metazoa > Mollusca > Cephalopoda > Myopsida > Loliginidae > Doryteuthis > Doryteuthis pealeii. The sequence continues at coordinate 1,322,570 of CM042171.1, read as the reverse complement.
GCTTGGCAGGAACCAAAACAAGCCTTAATGCTGTTATTATTCCGAATGTTGGGTCACCCCATTTAAAGTAATTAAACTTTGCTTCATCGTTGCTAACATCCCGGATAATCTGAATGGAACTGCATGATCATTCAGGGAAGTGACTTTTTTAACTCTTACTTTGTCATTCATTTTAGGGGAATGCCTGTGGCCGTTATTGGCGCTAAACCGTTGCGGGACCCGCACTCCTTAGAAAGGCAAGTACGAAATCCACCAATTTTCCGTGTGATTTACCCCGTTCCTTTGGCGCCTACCCGCAAACTTTTCCCACACAAATTCCAGGCAACCAAGATCGTGAAGTATAACAACCACCAACTCATCTCCTCCAGCCTCATATGCTACCACATTGTACACCCACCACATTACTTTCTTCACGTATATCAACAAGAGGCTCTTGCCATGAGTAATAAACCCACAAATCTTTGACAACTAATTACCATTAAACCAAAGAAAACCAAACCGCAACCAAATACTTTCATAATTTATCAAACCCAAAGCAGGACCCAAACACCTTTCGGGATCTGCGCAAATTGTGCCTACCTGATATTATGCGCAAAGCATATCACCCCCTCCCTCACTCCCAATCTCGGCTGGTCACGTCAAGCCCTACGCACTTAACCTCGATCCGCCAACACCCCATTGCCCTATTGGGCCACAACAACTCAAACCCTTCTTTTATTCATATAATCCGTGCTGGCAAGGGGTGGAATGGGATCCGAAGTACCCACAATATCCTGGGAATTGATGTTAAACCTTCTATCTAGAGCATTGACCCTCGTTCCACCATTCTAGACGCCATCCTGCGGAGAATGTGGAATCCTCACTATACTCCCCAGGGCTCTTACTACTTGAACCCAACAGTCACGCCACTAGGTATTCTGCCACTACCATTCACATTTTAATACGTATAAACCAATCATACCTACACATTTACACATTGTAAACCCTTTTCTGTTGTATCATCCTTGTTGATAACCTGACTTGTTCTACGAACCTGTGTAATTGGGATGCCGAGACAAATGGCTATAAACGCGCCACCAGAGCTCGCCGACGTGACCATACCACCGCGTACCCTTTGCCGCCATCTTGATCAAATATCGAAAATATTCTTCAAGCAACAGAACAAACACTACAACAAGAAAAAGATATCATTAACAATGATTAACATAAAAAAAGGGACTAATAAACCTATCACCGGTGGTGAAGAGGGCAATAAATTTTCGAATTTTTTCCGGGTAGTTCCCTCTTTCTCTCCATCAGGTGAACTAATTGATTATAAAACATGACTGTGTTTCTTCACCCATCCCTCCTAAGCTTATTACGTTCTGTGTAGAAATCTTGGCGTTAACTTTCATCGTTTCCTATGCTGCATGCTCTCTTAGTGATAAATATGGTGAATTTAGTACCCAAACTTTATAGCACCCCTCGTGTCCGAGCTCGAACGTAATCTTTCCCCATGTGTTCACTTCCCCGATCCTCGGCGATACACAATACCCCACATTCACTTTATATAATTTATGCGTTCTAAAATTTCACGTTACTGTCGGTACCTTACTAGCTTTAGGATCCTAATCTATTAGGCTTATATTAGCATTCTTATTGAATATTATTAAATATCATGTTCTAACAAATGGTGTTTTTTTAAAAGAATAAGGGTTTTTTTTAATTTAAATCTGAATACCGGTTTAGCATAATCCGTTAAAGTTACTAATCTAAGAAGATATTAAATATAGAAGCCGTATTAAACTGTCTTGCCGCGTATTACAATAACCCCAAGCGAATCTGTTGTGAATCAGTTGCCCAGTTACCACGTGTAAAAAAACCACCCTCAACCCCAATCACAAAACCTGACACAAAGAGACCCTTTTGTCGACGATCTGCAGGCAAGGAATGGTCACCCCACTTAAGAATGCAACCCCTCTGATCAATCGGATATTATCATCAGAGTAGTCCCTATACACCTAGTATGATTAGTCCCCACGTATTTCCGTTAAGTGGCCCTCACATGTTTGAATGGTCAGCACTGTTTAGTAATAAATAGAAAAAATATTGATTAATTTAAGTAATCTTTAAAGGAATTCCTAAAAAATTAAAATTCAAAAAATATCAATTATTAATCGTAAGATTAATACCGTATTGAACCAAATAGATATAGTAAAAGTTACACCTTTCACATATTTATAGAGCTAAAAAATTTACGCCGTCTTCTAAATCGGTTTATGGTAAAACAGACTCGAACGATTGTTTAAGTAAGCAAATTATGGTAAATATAAAATAAATTATGTCTACTAAGTGTGTGCTTCAAGTGTGTTGGTAGGTTAATTGTGGACAAAAATCAGACATCAAACAGAAAATGATGTTTTCTTTTTATAGTACAAATTAAAAGACTGAAAAGAATTATAAAATTAACATATAATTATAACTATGGTTCCGTGGTTTTTGCGCGAGATAAGAGGCTGTAAAATGAAATAACAAGCTATAAAGTAATGGTTGAATAGCCGTAAAAATAGTCATAATACCATATTTAATCCTAACCAACCCTAATTTTTTAGCAATAAACAATTACAAACACTCTGCATATAATAATATATATGCTAATGGGGGAGACATAACTGTGTATTTGGGTTTTCTTGTGTCGATAAAGTCTATGAACGAAAACTAATGAACATCAATCTTCACTTCAAGATCCATTCCCTTTATGTTAATTTACATGCAGCATTACCCATTTATTTCTACAATACACACAGAAACTTTAAATAAGTAATTAGAATTAGAATTGATTATACATATCATAGAATTAAAGCCAAACAGTTAAGAAATCAATTTAATCCTATAATTAGAAGCTATAAGTCTGAAAATAAAAACACATTTTTTAATAATCAATATGCAAATAGCCTATTACAACAAGTCACTTACTGATAATTAGCTCAGCTTCCTCTACTATATTTTCTGCCTCTATAATTCACTCAAGCCCATATACCATTGCATTAGCGTTGTTTCACTAATTATGCTTATTTTTTATCGTAAATGTAAACATAATGTGTAGTTAAAGTAGTATTAATATTATAATGTTATAAAAATTCTTAATTTTATATAAGTGAAATTGTATAAGGAATTTTAAATAAAAATGAATAAGAGAATGTAGATGTAAATAACTAACACGGGAGGATTGTATGACTTGTTTAGTATTATGCGTTAAGTAATTTCTTTTCTTTTACTTTTATCTCTTGTAGAATTTTCTAAGCTACAGGCTCTTTCATTAAATAAAATCAAATAAATTTAAAGAAAGCCCAATAACCAAGACAGAAGTACTATTTTTATTAAAATCAAATTTACATAATCAATTAATTTAATGCAAATTAGGAGCATTTATAACCCGTCAAACATCTGTTAAACCGCCGTAATTTGTATGTATATATATATGCCAATACAATTTGTGGCGGCATGGTTATTAGTTACGCAGATATTACCTGAGCCGAGTATTAAATTGAAAAAAATTTTATTAATAATTGAGGACTATAAATGATATGATTCATCGAGTAAGTGGTGAATGTATCCAATAAACTAGAATAGGATAGTGATGGAATAGTGATATAGTTTCGGTTACAGACAAACAAACAACATAATCTCCATTAATAAATAACTAGCCAAATATATGATGCACCCTTCCGGTGCACCGCTATTAAGTTTTTAATTGTAATAAAATATTTGTATTAAATTAGAAAGGCTAATATGAAACTGGGCACTAGAATGACAGAATAAATATTGGGGAACAGAGGGGATGATTGAAAAATAGAAGAAACTTTGAAACTAACTCTTCCCATCATTTCCATTTACTCCCCTCTTATCATTTGGGTTTTTAGTAAATTTTTTCCTAATATTTTTAACTATTTAGTTAATAAAATAAGGGAAAATAAAGGATAATATTAACAGTATTTCTTCCTTGTAAATAAAATTTCCTTTTTTAAGATTTATCCACGAGATTTGGTTTATATTTCTAGATATTAAACCAACAATAGAAATCAATTAATACAAGCACATATTTTATTAAAATAAAAAAATTTTTTAAATATCAATTATGAAATTATCCTTCTTACGTTCAAATTGTAAACCGCTATTTTGCTGTGTATATATAAATACAATTGCATGTTATTGTACGTAGATAGGTCAACCAGATATAAATAATTGTAAAACAATTTTATTAATAACTGAAGGTAAAAGAATGAAATCATGGAGAATTTGACATGTAAATATTTAAGGGAATTGTGACTTGAGTAGTATATAGTTTCGGTTACAGACAAAAAAACACACAATCTCCATTATAATAAGATATATTGTTTAACTCATTTCCTGTCTTGTGTCTTTATTCTGGTCCCTAACCAGGCCACAACAATAACCCAAGATTTGAAATGTCGTAAAATATAAACCAGCCAACCAAGCTACCAACCAACTGAATCAAACACGTCCTACTCAATTTGTAATTCGTTTGTCATTGGCTAATATTTTCGCTTTTGAATATGAATGCTAATTTACGGCACTCATTGCTGTCTGTTGCTAACTGAAACTTTCTTGCGACGCAGAATCTATTCAGACGTGTCTTTGTAAACGTTGATCAGAGGAATGTCTCCATTCACTTCATCCGCTTATCCAATTCTAAAGAACCATAGACTAGACAGAAATTAACCATTATCCTACCGAGAAAAAAAAAGAAAGAAAAAGTGACATAATTTGATAAGTAATAAGAAGCATATCTGTCTGTCTGCTGGGGCTGAAGAGTACACCGACTGTACCTCTACAGATGTGGAAGACCTCGCCCCCCACACACACTACCTTTTGACGGTAATCTTTATTACGTGTTGGCATCCTCCCGTCTACTAAAGTCGATGGCGTAGTGTCGGTTATTTTTTTTTAAATCTGCAGCTGCGTGAGTGGCTGAACAGTCCGATTCTTTAATGGCAATCTCTGGTGCAGTGACTGTAAACAAAAACTTTTGATGCCTGGCTGTTGTCTCTCTCTTTTCTACGTAGTTTCCACTACAACAATCTTTATTAGCATCTTATTTATTAACGATGTCTCTATTAAAATCTAGCTGAGGTATATTTGCCGCAAAACTGCCCATATTATTAATGCATTTAAATTCTTGAAATATGTGTTATTTATCATGAAGCAATAAAAACTTACACAGTATATGGCGGAAAAAAATTTGCATAATGATTTTAACAGAATTGGGTTTAATAAATAATTATTTACTGTTTCTGATTTTGTTGTGGGGTTTTAAGGGGTCAAATAAGAACAAAACGAAATATAATATAATATAATAATATATTTAAAAAATGTATAATTATACTGGTTATTTCCTAGT
>CM042171.1:1299669-1309669 GCA_023376005.1 Doryteuthis pealeii | reverse complement strand
CGCTGATGAGACTTAATAAAGTCGCAACAGTCTGTACGATGTTCTACACACGATCCTTTGCCGAGATTCACCTGTCATGATGATTTTCTATGATTATCGAATTTTATGCGATATACGCATTGTAATTGCCTTCAAGCAAATATATATATAATAATGTATACTTTATTCAACAATGCTTCTAAAAAACAAACATCCAAAAATCTTATTCCCTTCGCCGAAGAGCATAGGCCTGTGGTTTTTAATTGTTCACTCAACGTCCCGTACCTATTATGGTAGAAGTGTACCAGTATGATTGACAGGTTAATTTCGCAGCGATTGACCTTTGTGTATCGTGGCCGAAGCAGTATGGTCTCTGACTATGCCTGCTGAAGTCCCGTTTTCGATTTCTGTCGGAGGGAAATTGTTAGTATACATCGCTGATGAGACTTAATGAAGTCGAAACAGTCTGTACGATGTTCTGCACACCGGGCGATCCTTTGCCGAGATTCACTTGTCATGATGAATTTCTATGATTATCGAATTTTATGCGATATACGCATTGTAATTGCCTTCAAGCAAAAATATATATAATAATGTATACTTTATTCAACAATGCTTCTAAAAAACAAACATCCAAAAATCTTGCCTTCAAGCAAAAATATAAATAATGATAATATATATATATATATATATACATATATATATATATATATATATATATATATATATATATTCGTATGAATGCCATTTTGGAAAAGAAATAATAGTTGTTCAAGGAATCTTAGAGATGAAAGAGAGTGTAGCGCCATTACCCTTTGCTTTGTGACCTCGCTTCAACCTTCGGCTTAGAAGAACCCACCATTAAACTCTTGCCGCGGCTTATCCGGCGCGATCTCTATTATTTTAGTTTTTCTCGTCAATTAGTTGCTGATGTGTACGACGAAAAGCCTTTCCCCCTACCGCTGCCTGTCGTTCTTTGGCTAATGGACCAGCACCTCCGATGTTAAAACTGATTTTCGAAAAACAGGAAACTAGCTCCTCCAAGAAGTGATGCCCACCTGCATGGACCTGTACGGGGATGCCATTTTCTTGCAACGAAGCCGACTGTTTGCATGAGTGCCGGTTAGTGCTCTTGGGAAATGGTTACGATTCAAAAGAACATTTCGGAGTTTAGAGTCAAATTGGAATCCATTAGGATCATATTTCCTCCTTCTCTCTCTCTCTCTCTCTCTCTCCCCCACTCTCTCTCTCTCTCTCTCTCTATATATATATATATATATATATGTATATATATATATCCTCCTCACCTTCCTCTTTCTCTATCTATCAATCTATATATATTATATATATATATATCTTCCTCGCCTTCCACATCTCTCTCCCTCTTTCTCTATCTATCTATCTATCTATCTTCCTCGCCTTCCACATCTCTCTCTCTCTATCTATCTATTATCTTACTCGCCTTCCACATCTCTCTCTCTATCTATCTATCTATCTATCTATCTATCTTCCTCACCTTCCTCATCTCTCTCCCTCTTTCTCTCTCTCTCTCTCTATCTATCTTCCTCGCCTTCCACATCTCTCTCTCTCTCTCTCTCTCTCTCTCTCTCTCTTCTCTCTCTGTCTCTGTCTCTGTCTGTCTGTTGTCTGTCTCTCTCTCTCTCTCTCTATTTGTATATCTATCTATCTTCCTCGCCCTCCACATCACTCTCTTTCTCTCTCTCTCGATCTATCTAACTATCTATATATCTATCTTCCTCGCATTCCACTCTCTCTCTCTCTCTCTCTCTCTCTCTCTCTCTCTCCTCTATTCTCTCTCTCTCTCTCTCTCTCTCTATATATATTATAATATATATATATATGTGTGTGTGGTGTGTGTGTGTGTGTGTGTGTGTGTGTAAAATGGGAAAATATAAATGGAAAATATTGTTAAACCAGCAAACAATTAATGAATTAAAGAAATGGATTTAAAATGTACATTTTTTGGGGAACACAATGATAAAAGGATTTTCTAAAAAGGGGAAAAGCGAAGAATACGAAAAAAGGGAGAGAAAAACTGAGTGAAATACTGGGGGAAAGTGAAGGAAAAGTTTAAAAAACGTTTGGCGGTCAAGGTCATAGACAACCTTGGCCATAAGAGTCGACATTCTGTAAAATCCAACCAACCAACCAACCAACCAGTGAATAAGAGGAAAGTTTGAAAAGAATAATGGCCACTATACATACATTTACCACATAAGTAATTAAGAAATATCACATACTGTAAGTAAAAGTAAGTAAGTAAAGTCGTCGGGGCGGCCTAATGTCGGTATGAGCCATACAGCGAGGGAGTCTATCCCATTTTCACTAGCGCTAGACCAAGGAGATTGTTTTTGCGTCTGAGGTGGAGCGTCACACCTACCATCAGCTCCTTACTTTACCGCACAGATTCTTGTGCTACTCATACGCTGAGTTGGCGAGGGCCGGTATCGAACTAGGAACTTGTGGTCTCTAGCCGAACGCTTGCTAACCCATTAGAAAATTTGAATTGAAAAGAAAACGGTAATCAAATTTCTGCGTAAAGATAAAAAGAAAAAAAAGAAAGAAATATGAACAAATAAATTTTTTTTTTAGGATTCTAAGCAGAAAATGTATGTCAGCGTTTGACCGGTTAATGACCCCTGTACTAGATAGAAAAAACGAAAGTCCTAAATTTTCTGCAGAAGGGGGGAATCAGATACGTACCTTCCTCCATCTTGTGACCACAACCGGAAGTCAAGAAAACTCGTTCCTTTTTCATTGGTGTTTCACTAGGGACAGATGCCGTTTTTCGGGCTCCGCTCGGGGTCTGTTTTGGCTGACCGTGAATAGTGGTAATGAATGTAATTCATGATTGAAAAGGTTGACCTTACTCTTCCTTTCTAAGAAAAAAAAAACTCCACAGAGTGAGCGAGAAAATAAACAACCCCATTGACTGTAACCCCTATTTCTTTCGTATGTTTTTTTTTTCGAAACCCACTATCTATGTTGAACGTTGCTGTTTGTGTGTGACCAATTAGGTGACAAGTCCTACTACTACACCACTGAAGCCTTTTATGGTACAGTGACCAAGCTACAATAAGATGCAGGAATAAGGTATGTGCTACATATCTTTTATTCAGGGCACAAAAGCAATGACAGATGGGATAATAGGAATTTTCTATAGGTTTACAGCCTAAGAAATTAAGAAATCGGTTTAGCTCAGTCGGTAGAGCGTTCGGCTAGGAATCATAAGGTTCCTGGTTCGATACCGGCCCTCGCCAACTCAGCGTATGAGTAGCACAGGGATCTGTGCGGTGAAGTAAGGAGCTGGTGGTAGGTATGGCGCGCCACCTCAGATGCTAAAATAATCTCCTTGGTCTAGCGCTAATGAAAAGGGGATAGACTCCCTCGCTGTCTGGCTGACACCGACTTTAGACCACCACGACGACTTCTTTACTTTATCTAAAAAGAATGTTATTGTTATATAATATAGTCCAGAGTGCAAAAGGGAAGTTTAAAGGGGATAATTGACATTAGTTTAGTCAATAGAGTGTTCGGCTAGAAACCACAGGGTTCCTAGTTCGATACCGGCCCTCGTCAACTCAGCGTATTTAGCAGTAAGAGTTATGCCTATGTAGTTATTAGCCATTTCTATTTGACCCTTTTTAGGGAATAGGAAATTCAGCTTTTCGTCCATCAATCTATATTATTTTGTGTATATACAGCATTGCATAGGCTATGTAGTATGTCATCGAATTTCCTGATTTCCCAGGAGATATTTTGCATTTTCTACTTTTTTTAGCTTGATGTTTATCTATGATTTTTTTTATATTTTCAATGATTTTTTTTTTTTGTGAGTGCAAAAATTTCTGGAAGTGGTCTTTCCACTTCTGAAGTCAATCTTCTTGGCTGGTTGCCTTTAACTTTGATATAGAGGTACTTTTCCTATCGATAATTTCATTTACAGTTTGCCATGCTAATCGCGACTGTCTGTCTTCCACTGATATCTGATTTTATATATTATGTATATTATATATTACTAGCAAAATAAAAAGACACCCTCCGGGCGATGTAAAAATAATTTTTGAAAGATATTGCCTGAGAGGATGGGAGCTGAAAATTCAATGTCATAGAGTGTGTACCATAAGTATGTAAAATCGTCAAATTTATTAAAGGAGTAAAAAAAAAAAAAGAAAGAAAGAAAGACAATTTGAAATTGAAACAGTTCCGATAACTTTAAATATTATATTAGAATAAAACAACCTATATATAAATATATAACGCTGGGCATCTATTTATTGAAACAATGAGGAATTATCTAACGTTGCATGCTCACATTTTGAGTATATTTATTCTATGTTATGACGTTGGATTATGTGTTGGGTAATGTGACGTAAGCAGTGACGCAGTTTTTGTTACAGACAAAAACCGGAAGCGAATCTCCATTATTAATAGATATTATATATATGCTCATATATTTTCCATAGGTTTATAGCATAAGAAATTAAGAAATAACTTTTACTATCCAAGAACAATATTATTGTTACTAGCAAATATATGCACCCTCCGGGTGCAAGTATTTAAGTTTTAATGTAATAAAATATTGTATTAAATTAGAAAGGCTAATGAAACTAAATAAGAATGCAGATAAAAAGATTTGAAACAGAAGGGAGTATAATTAAAAAATAGAACAACTGAATCTTACTCTTCGATTACTCTTGTCTTTCATTATTATTTTTTCTAATTTAACTATTTAGTTAAATGAGGAAGTAAATAATAAAATGACAGTTATTTTTTTTCTTGTTAATTGATTTCATTTAAGATTCATTGAAGAGATTTTTGCTTATATTCATTAAAATAAAACCAAACAGTTAGAAATCAATAATACTAAACACATATTTATTAAATTCGATTTTTTAATATTAATATGCAAATTAGCCTTCCCGTTCACATTGTAAAGCGCTATTTTGTTGTATATATAAATATAATTGCATGTTGATAGTATGTAGACATGGTTAACAGTATTAATAATGTAAAATAATTTTATTAATAATTGAGGTTTAAATAAAAATAAAATCATTGAGAATGCGATGTCAATAACTAAAGGAATTGTAACTTGAGTAGTAATATAGTTTCGGTTACAGACAGACAAACCCACAATCTCCATTATAATAAGATATAATGTTATCTAGAGCCAAAAGCAAAAGTTTAAAGGGGGTAATTGACATTTCCCTATACTTTTACGACATAAGCAATTAAGAAATAACACATTACTATCGAAGAAGAACATTTTTGTCATATAATGTAAAGGTGCTTTCTTTAAGAAAACCTCTTTTGCCGAAGGTCACATTCATTGATCATCTAGCTAAAAGCAAAATGATTTATCCGATTCCAATAAGAGACCAATCCTCACCACTCTGTTTTCTGTGTCACAATGTTAATTTGAAAGTACGTTTCCTATGCATCGATCTACATCGAAAGAGGGGGGGGGCAGCAGAATCGAACAAGAAAAAGAAAAAAAAAAAAGAGACAAAGAAAAGAGAAGAAAACAAAGAATTAGGCAAACGGAAATACATTCAAAATCTGAACTGCGTTAATAGGCATAAAAAGGAAACAAAAAAGAAATCGTTGAATTCCTCGAGGAGGTGTGGCGTTGGTGTAAGTTTGCTGTTTCAATATTGTTTTATTCGTTCAGTTAAGATATTGACGTGTTGAAGCTGGTCAAAGGTCAACATTGGCTATTGGAAGTTTTTGGCTGATTCTTCACTAACGCTCCTATTCTCAACCCCACCTGCAGTTAAAAAAACAAAACATTTGGTTGCATAGTGTTATTGTTATACACCCCTGTACTCGGGTCTATATAATCGAAGCGCGTGGTATAATGGTCACAGTCATCGGGAATGACACGTCGCCCCGAGTTCAAATCCTGGATGTGGTAATTGTATTTCACTTAGCGCTAATACCCTTGGGAAAGGTATGAATCCTACTCTCCCTCCAGCTATGGATAAATAGTAGGGAAAATTGGGCTTTAACCTTGATTAGGCAACCGGTCTAGGAGAAGGAAAAGTCTGAATTCAAACCTGTTGAACTCACTTACAGCATGGAAATTCTTCTCGTATTTAAGATAACATATATTACAGACCCATATCTTCCACACACCTACACACCCACGCACACAAACATACATGCATAATGGAGGCGCATGGTGAAATGGGTATGGTTGTAAGAAATTCGCATGACGAAACGAGTTCAAATCCTGGACGAAAGTGTTTACATTTCAAATAGCGCTAATACCCTTGGGAAAGGTATGAATCCAACAAGTCTCTCACTACCTGTGGGTAAATAGTAGGACAGGCTCGGGTCTTCAACCTTTGTTAGGCAACAAGTCTAAGAAAAGGAAAACTCGGAATTCAAACCTGTTAAGCTCCGCTTAAGAAATTGACCTTGTGTTGCATCCTGCTCGTGCGGAGGGGTTGGTATATATATATATAATCAGTGGCGAGATTTCGTATATAATAATTTCTTTTTCTTTCTTTTTCTTTTTCTCTTTCTTTCTCTCTTTCATTTCTGCCTCCTCATTTTTTTGTTATTTCTTTGTTTTCTGTCTTCTTTTTTTCTTTAGTTTTGTTATTTTTTCTTCTGTCAGTTTTTGTACTATGGCGACTGAAGCGTGTCCCCATACATCTGTTTGATATAGGTCTGTGGAGGTTCAAGATTATCATTTTATTTGTTAATTCTTTTATTTATATATATATATATATATATATATATATATATATATATGGAAAATAATGTCTATGTATAATTATATGTGGATACGCGTATATATGGATTATATGTATTTATATATTGTTTTAATATTCTTATTTTTCTAACATTAATATTCCATATGAAATACGGCATATCTTTATTAACTTTTCGTTCTCCGCTTATTCACGTTAAAGCATGCGTCATTATATGATCTTCCATTTTTGCACATGCATTGATCACATCATTTGTTTTTCGTAAACAAACGCGCATATAAAAATTAACGGTTAATAGCATCAGATTCACACAACCACTATACACTTAACATCTTTCATTTTGTTCCTCACATAAACATTACTTAACAGTGTCCTGAGGATGGTACAATATACCGAAATGCTTAAGTATTGACACTAAAAATTGTTTCCTGATCATAACATCCTGTGTTTGTTATATTTTTTAAATATCTTCTTCTGATATAATATATATATATATATATATATATATATAATCCAAAAGTCCAGAGAAGAAATCTTCCTTACGACACAAGAGTTTTATTTAAACAACCTGTCGCAGTTTGAGAGCTCAATGTGTGCTCTTAATGTTAGAGTCACAGAACAAATTTATAAGTAAAGAAATAAAAAAGACTTAGAGATTTCAGTTTTTAGTCTATTTCAGGGAGCTTAGAAAAATTGTCTAACTCTCCCGACTCATTCATTCGCATCTGATGAGTCGGGAGGGTTAGACAATTTGTCTAAGCTCCCTGAAATAGACTACACTCTGTTGCAAGTTACTCTATGTCTGGCGTAAACTGTATTTGGATGTACTAGTATACTGAATATTGTATGATCCAGTATACAAGTTCTGAAAGGTGTAAAGTAGCCCTCTGTCACCATTACTACCAGCTCCAATCTCCACTGTGTTGTTGGTAGATTGGTAGTTCGTAGTTGGTTGGCGATTACGGCACGTCAACGCTTGCTGGGTTATTTAATGCCGAAGACATTTTGTTTTATTTATTCTAGATAAATATTCAAATTTAGAGGCTTGCTAAAAATATCAAATTCAATGTTATTTTATCAATTTTCAATATTGCTACACAGCTTCTTTTTGTTTTTTTAATAGCGCGTTTGGAAGTAAAAAAAGGCTTTTAAACCCCGATTTGGGAAATTTCCCTAACCGTCCACCGTACCAACTATCAGGTAAGGTGTACGGGCATGGCATCTTGCTAGAAACAAAAGTTGGAATGTTAATTTAATAGTTTTAAGGCGTTCTACAAGCTTTTTTAAGTTTGTTTTATTACAAGCGTCAAAACAAAGTGAAAAATGGCCTGTTTTGACGTCTTTTTTAAAGTGTTTTTAAACCTTGATTTTGAGTAGATGAATTTAAGCAACATTTTTAAAGTTAACCAAAATGTTCAAAATTGCAAATTATCAGGTATGATTAGACCCGTTGGAGGCTTGCTAAAAATACCAAGTTCAATGTTATTTTATTAATTTTCAGTATTGCTACACAGGTTTTTTTTAGTATTATCTGCGTTATTCGGACTATTGTCCCCATCTTCATTGTTATTTGTACTACGTTTCGGCCGATATACCCTCCGGCCGTCTTCAGGTATTTCTTGTTGGATTCGGGAACCTTCTCGGACTGGGGAACCTTCTTTTCGAACTCGGGAATTTTCTTGTCGTATTCGGGAACTTTCTTGTCGTATTCAGGAGCCATCACGGAACTTTGAACCTAACCCTTTATTTATTCCACGGGGGTATCCTGTTCTTATTCCGCTAACCATAGCTGGGGTAGGAGTTGTGTTAATTAATTATTTTTCTAACTGCTTTCACTCAGGATTGAACTCGGGTTCCAGAGATAACTGTCACTTAGAACTGTTTTAACCTAACTGCCTTATCCAATAGGCCATGTGTCCAATTGGACATATATCGACCGAAACGTTGTACAAATAACAATGAAGATGGGGACAATAGTCCGAATAACGCAGATAATACTAATCTTCAAGTCTCATCTCAAACATTCAGAGAAACAGGTTTTTTTGTTTTTTATATTCGAATTTTTTAAGTCTCAGCACCGAGTGCCGTTTCGTGTCATACCACAAGGTCACTTCTTCTGTAGAGATACAGTCAGTGTATCCCAATCACCATCGACAAATTTCCTTGTATGAGAGACTATTGCAATACTTTTGTAAAGTACTGGTTTTAAGCGAGATAGTAGCGAATAACCGATATAGTTAAAAGACCCCTTACCGGCTCCATTATCTCATTTCTCGTTCATATTTTTGTATCTCTCCACACGGTGTTGAACAGGTTGCAGCATCACGTTCCTTTTGGAGTGGGGGGTTCGCGTGATCGGCGCCTTTTAAGGAATCGAAAATGGCGCCTAGCAACAGGGACAGGAGGCCTCTTTCAGAAGACGGTCGGTGGTGGAATCAGGATTCTTGCTTCTATGTATGCACGATCGTCACTCTCAATACCTTCAGAATGCAAAGCTGCTCGTGCAGCATGCCAAGACGCTAATACCTGATTAGATGCCATCAACGAGCGACACGACTCGAATTGGCGGGAAAGAAGTAAAAAAAAAATAAATAAGCGGTCGTTTCTTTTCTTTTATTTTATTTTTAAATAATGAAATAAAGTCTTGAAATAAAAAAAAAAAAAACCTAAAAGAAATGCCGTAATTAGTCAACTGTATGTTAGATCACGAATTTATTTTGAACATTGGTTCCCAATCGGGATCCTCATGGCCCCTGGGATTTCGTTGGTTTAGTTGTTTTGTTTTACGACATATCAACACTTTTTGGGTCATTTAATGCCGGTTTCTTCCAGGCTGTGGTTGTGTCGGTACTGCTATATGGCTGTACCACCTGGACTCTAACAAAGCGCCTTGAAAATAAGCTAGATGGGAGCTGCACCAGAATGCTGCGAGCGGTCCTGAATACGTCGTGGAAGCAGCACCCCACAAAGAAGCAACTGTATGGCCACCTGCCCCCCCCCCATCTGACAAACCATACGAGTAAGACGGGCTAGGCATGCGGGGCACTGCTGGAGAAGCAAGGACGAGCGCGTAAGCGACGTACTACTGTGGAAGCCAACACATGGGCATGCTAATGTGGGCCGCCCAGCCAGGACCTACATTGACCAACTGTGTATGGATGCTGGCCGCAGCGCAGAGGAGCTATCAGAGTCGATGAATGATAGGGAAGGTTGGCGAGAGATAGTTATGGATATCCGTGCAAACTGCGCGACATGATGATGATGAATTCCGAATCAGA
>CM042171.1:1264669-1289669 GCA_023376005.1 Doryteuthis pealeii | reverse complement strand
GCTTTAAGGCCAAAGAGTGGCCCTTAAAAACTTAATTTGCTTAACTTCGGTAATCTAGCGGGAACCGGTGCATTCAACGTTCACTTGACCGTAAGCATAACCTATCAGAGAATTTCTTTGTGAGTGACTGTTCGGATGACAATACGTGCGCGTGTTTTGTTCGCTGGTGTGTTTCCAGTTGTTTAATGGCATAATAACTTTTTGGGGTTATTTAATGCCAAAAACTGTATGAAACAACTCATGGTCAGGTTCTTGAGCCGATTTTAACGGGCTTGAATTTAGAGTTTTCCTTCTCCTAGATGGGTTACCAATGGGAAACGAGTGCCAAACCCAAACTGAGCTTGACAGCAAGGCATTCATAAGAGCAGGCGCCCACATTGCTAACATAAGACGGTTGCTAATAAACGCATGTTGAACTTAGCATTTTGCAGACTTGGGGATAACCCCCGTAGGTAGTAATATCTCATCTACAGAAAGCGATGCAAGTATATGCCTTGGATATAGACAGATAATCGATCATAATAGAAACTAGCAAAATAAAAAACACCCTCCGGGCGATGTAAAAATAGTTTTTTAAACATATTGTCATTTATTTATTATACTTTTTGAGTTTTAAAACCAAATAACTGCTCGAACTTCACAAACCGGTGGTTGCATCAATCGGGAACTCAATCAGAAACGACATTCCAAGCCAAAAGTGAACATGGTAGCGAAGCGCACATAAGTAGAGGCATATGCAAAACAAACATTTTTGCCAATAGCAGCACGAACAGTTTCCCGGGGTCGCCAGTGCTTTGGAGACCTTATATTTGTAATTACCGTCGTACATACTTTCTCAATTATAATGCCCTTAGAATTCTAAATCCAAATAACTGCCTGAACTTCATACTTAACGTCAATCGGGAGCAGCATCAGAAACAACTGCTAATCCAAGACTGAGCGTGATTGCGCGCCACGCACAGGACAGGCACAGAAGCAGAACAACTAACAAATCAGTGTTGCCAATAGCCGCACAAACAGTTTCCCTGCGACCCAGTCCGCGTACAGCCTATCAAGACTTAGCGTGGCAACGAGTCGCGCACAGGACAGGCACAGGAGCAGACCAACTAACACAGCAGTGTTGCCAATAGCCGCACAAACAGTTCCCTTGTGTCCCCAATCCTCATAAAACCATTCACGATTGATCGTGGCAGCTAGTCACGCACAGGACAGGCACAGGAGCAGCACAACTAACACAACAGTGTTGCCAATAGGCACACAGTTTCCTTATTTTCCCATTCCTCAGACAACCATTCAAGACTGATCGTGACAACGAGTCGCGCATAGGACAGGCACATGAGCAGACGAACTAACACAACAGTGTTGCCAATAGCTGCACAAACAGCCCCCTTGTGTCCCCAGTCCTCGTACAACCATTCAGGACTGATTTTAACACAGGAGAGGCACAGGAGAGGCACAGGAGCAACTAATACAGTGTTGCCAATATCCACACAGTTTTCCTGCGTCCCCAGTCCTCGTACAACTTTTCAAGACTGACCGTGGCTGCGAGTTGAGCACAGAACAGACACAAGAGCAACACAAATAATACAACAGTGTTGCCAATAGCCGCACAATCAATTTCCCTGTGTCCCCAATCCTCATACAAGCATTCAGGACTGATCGCGACAACGAGTCGCGCATAGGTCAGGCACAGGAGTAGACCAACTAACACAACAGTGTTGCCAATAGCTGCAGTTTTTTGTGTCCCCAGTCCTCGTACAACCTTTCAAGACTGATCGTGGCAGCGAGTCGCGCATAGGACAGGCACAGGATTGGTACAGGAGCAGCACGACTAACACAACAGTGTTGCCAATAGCTGCAGTTTCTTTGTGACCCCAGTCCTCGTTACAACCTTTCAAGACTGATCGTGCAGCACAGTCACGAACAGAGTAGCACAGCATTGTACAGGAGCAGCACAACTAACACACAGGTTGCAATAGCCACTGCGTTCCCAGTCCTCGTACGATATTTAGACCAACGAAGTGAGATAGGGTGCATTATTGTCTTGAACGGGCTTGTATTTTATCAAAAACAGTTATTTATTTTTTTCAAGAAGATACCGGGGTAGGCGTTTTTTTTTCTGATGAGTATTTTTTTCTGGGGTATAAGCAGAATATGTTTACGTTTTGAGTTGCCCCAAATTCGTTGCTGCGCTGAAAGGTCTTGGTTGAAGAAAACAGTGAGAACCGTCGAAAAGGGAAAGAAAAACACAGTCTTTAAGGAAACGAATTCTTCTTTTGATTATACACAAAAGAAGAAACATTCAAAAGATATCATATCTTTTCATTTCCAGTCTGGTCTAATCCTTACCACGCGCGCATATATATATATATATATATATATATATATATATATATACTCGCAACATATAAACACACATATATATACACATATATATATATATGTGTATATATATATACATATATATACACATATATATACACATATATATACTCATATATATACACACATATATACATATATACACATATACATATACACATACATACATATACATATATATACATATATATATATGCACATATATATACATATATATATACACCATATATATATGCATATATATATACACACACATATATAATATTATACACATATATATATATGCACATATATACACACATTCATAAATATACATCTATACAGACACATATATATACATATGCAAACCAATATATATATATACATATATATACATGCATATATATAGACACACATATATATATATTTATACACACACTCACACACATATACATATATACACATATATACACACATGCATAAATATACATCTATACAGACACATATATAAACATATACAAACCCATATATATATATGTATGCACACACACATACACACACACACAACATACACACACACACACACACACATATATATATATATATATATATATATATATATATATATATATATATATGTTCGACAGTTTCTAAAGATGCTTTTGTTGCAAATATCGTCTTCAGCCAGTTCTTTTTTGAAAATAACAATTGACCGTTAAAGAAAGGAGAAGGGGGGAAAAGAGAAAAGCGAAATGTTGTGCCTAATTCTTTGGGTTCTACGATTCAGTTTATTGTGAACGAATCATTTCTTGTTTAAAGCGATAGACTGCACAAGAAATAAAATCTAGTATCGAGATATCTATGGATTTCTTCTTTTTTTTTTTTTTTTTTTTTTCTCTTTTGATTTTACTTCGTTTTCACCTTTTTTCGGCCAAACACAGTAAAATATGGCGAACGAAAATAAGTGCGCAAAAAAATAAGAAGGTGTTAAAAAAAAATATAAGAAGAGAATTAATGAATACGAGTTGAACCATGTTAAGAATGTATTAAATTCTGTGAATAAGGATACCCACCAATACCTGGACACTGCTTGGCTGGTTGGTTCGTTGGATGGTTGGTAGTGTAAGATTCAAAGTTAATAATTGAACAACAGCTCCGACACGTGGTGAGACAAAACATTTAATAGGTGTACAGCACATGGAAACGATAAGATACATAAAGTACATAGATACATAAGATACAAATAAGATATAAGAGTAGAGATAAAAGGACACATTCATGAATGGTAAATACAAGATGCAATATTTAGTATAAACGAGATACCCAAATGTACATAAAATATAAATGCTACAGACATGGAAATAAAGGATAGTCCATGCTGTATAAAAGACTTACAGTAATGTAAGGGGGCCAAAGCCCCACCGAGAAGGGGTAGACAAAGTCTAACCATGTTGCCTCGTTAACAGCAGTAAGGAAGGAGAGAGGAAGCATTTGATCAGCCGCCGCTTATATACCAGAGGTCCCCTAGTGGCCACAAACGGCAACGCAGTGGGAAGATAACTCTTCCAGCAAAGGGGAGATAATCCCCTACAGTAGGTTGGATTTTACGGCATGTAAACTCTTGTAGTTATTTCTCTGAATAGTTGAGATGAAGCTTGATGATTAGTATTATGGATTATGATTATTCGCGACTATTGTCCTCATCTCTCTGTGTGTATGTGCGTGGTATTTGCGTGTTATTGTGTGTGTATGTGTGTGTATGTCTGTGGGTGTGTCTGTGTGTCTGTGTGCATGCTGAGTGTAATGTTGCGTATGTGTGTATATGTGTGTATGTGGTGTATGGTGATGGTGTGTGTGCATGTCCGTGTGTGTGTGTCTGTGTGCATGTCGTGTGTTGTATGTGCGTGTGTGTGTGTGTGTATTGCGGTGGATGTATGTGTGTATGTGTGTGTGCATGTCTGTGTGTGTATTGTGTGTGTCTGTGTGCATTCTGAGTGTATGTGTTTCTGTATGTGTGTTGTGTGTGTAGATGTGTTGTGTGCATGTCTGTCTGTCTGTCTGTGTGTGTCTGTGTGCATGTCTGTTGTGTTATGTGCGTGTGTGTGGGTGTGGTTGTGTGTGTGTGTGCATGTCTGTGTGTGTGTCTTGTGTGTCTGTGTGTATCTGTGTGTGTTATGTGTGTTATTGTGTGTATATGTGTGTGTGAGCTATGTGCAAAAAGTAAAGTAAAGTCGTTGGGGTAGCCTAAAGTCGGTATCAGCTCAATCAACGAGGGAGTCTATCCCCTTTTCACTAGCGCTAGACAAAATCGATTGCTTTTTGCGCCACACCTATATATAAATAGAGAGAGAGACTGGGAGTCATAGATACAGACAGAAAGAGTGAGTGAGAGGGGGGAGAGAGGGATTGGGAGCCACAGATACAGACAGAAAGAGAGAGAGAGAGAGAGAGAGAGAGAGAGTCATAGATACAGACAAAAGATGAGAGAGAGAGAGTCATAGATACAGGCAGAAAGAGTGTTGTGTGGGTGTGTGAGAAGAGGAGAGAGAGAGAGGAGAGTCTAGATACAGACAAAAGTGAGAGAGAGAGAGATAGAGAAAAGATGGAGCCACAGATACAGACAGAAAGATGATAGAAAGATAGAGAGAGAGAGAGAAGAGGAGGAAAGAGAAAGAAATGGGCAATACCCTAGCATTTACCTGAGGAAATGTCTGGGGGTGTTGTGAATGAAATAAAAAAGATAAAATGTCCGAAAATTTTTAGGAAAAAAAAATTCCTCAGTTTTTATTATTCGGTTCAAAATCTTTTAGAATAATAAATGCTCTCTCTCTCTCTCTCTCTCTCTCTCTCTCTCTCTCTCTCTCTCCTCTCTCCTCTCTCTCTCTCACTCTTTCACTCTTTCTCTCTCTCTTTCTCTCTCTCCCTCTCTCTCTCTCTCCCTATTTCTCTTTCTCTCTTTCTCTCTCTCTCTGTCTCTCTGTCTCTCTCAGAAATCGGCCCGATATCATTTGAAGAATGTCCGATACATTTGCTACCGTTTATCTGAACGTGAGAGAAATTTCAATTGGTTCTCTCCATGTTGTTGACCCAGACAACACCGGGTTAACTCAGTCTGTAGAGCGTTTGACTAGAAACCACAAGATTCCTAGTTCGATACCGCCCCTCGCCAACTCAGCGTATGAGTAGCACAGGGATCTGTGCGGTAAAGTAAGGAGCTGATGGTAGGTGTGGCGCCCTACCTCAGATGCTAAGATAATCACCTTGGTCTAGCGCTAGTGAAAAGGGGATAGACACCCTCGCTGATTGGCTGATACCGACATTAGGCCGCCCTTACGACTTTACTTACACCGTATAAAAACCTTAAATAGTTCAATCGAACACCACGATTACCTTTACTCTAATCATTACACAATTCAGATCAGATTTTGATCCAGAATTTGGGCGGGGCAGATTTCCGTGGCATAGTAAGTAACGTACTGGACAGCGAAATCGTAGTAAGCGAAGTTGTCGGCCTAGTAAAAAAGTAAAGTTGGCAGGGTGGCCTAAAATCGGTATCAGACAGTGTTGGTAATTATACCTGTCCTAAACAAAATGGCATTACTTTTTTACTCACCTATGTGGAGAAGTAGGGCTGTGATCCACAGAGGACCAGATTTATTTCTATGTATGATACATGTTCCTGTGTTCGTAATTATACCTGCCCTGAACAAAATGGCATTACTTTTTGACTAACCTATGTGGAGAAGTAGGGATGTGATCCACAGAGGACTAGTTTCATTTTGATGTATGATAAATGTTTCTGTGTTGATAATTATACCTGTCCTAAACAAAATGGCATTGCTTTTTGACTCACCTATGTGGAGAAGTAGGAATGTGATCCACAGAGGAACAGCTTCATTTTGATGTATAATATATTTTCCTGTGTTGGTAATTATACCTGTCCTAAACAAAATGGCATTACCTTTTGAAACACCTATGTGGAGAAGTAGGAATGTGATCCACAGAGGATCAGCTTCATTTTGATATATGATACATGTGCCTGTGTTGGTAATTATACCTGCCCTGAACAAAATGGTATTACTTTTTGACTGATTTATGTGTAGAAGTAGGGATGTATAGGGAATATGATATGATTTGATGAAGAGAAATTACAAGACACAGCTGTATAGATCAAGACTTTATTAATCTGCCCGTTAAGTCTGAACGCTAGCGTCCAGACGCTCAGAACTTTTTATTTAAATTTTAAATACCCACAAAACATCCCCACCCAAGTAGCGGAGCTACCGTAAGGATGCATAAATGAGTTTTTTTTGTTTTTTTCCCTCCCCGTTCTTTTTCTATACCCCCCTCTCACCTGACTTTTTAAAATGCAGTGGTGGTTTCCCCCTTCCCTCCTTACTACAGGGACCAGTTTTAAACCGTGCCGGTACCCAATCCCACTATATACCAACCCTTGGCTCTCTACTCTCCAGACACTGGCCATTTTGATACATTGATGGCTCATCTCTTCCCTTTTTTGTTGTATGATACATATTTCTGTGTTGGTAATTATACTTGTCCTAAACAAAATAGCATTACCTTTTGACTCATCCTTGCATCACTTCCTAAATTCTTAGCATAAAATAACCCCTGATGGTTTGATATGCCGATAAAATCTATCAACCAACCAACCAACCAAGCAGCCAATGAAAGGAACCAAACTAAACCAAATTATTCCTGACACAGTTTACGAGCACAAGTGACCAGCTGAAAACCGCGCTTTATTCGTGAAGATCACTTATGAAGTCCAGACGTTGTCTTTGTAAGATCTGACAAATATGGCAGCGGATCTCGGTTCTCACTGAAGGAGCCACCCAATTGAAAACTGTCAAAAACAGTCGTCTATCCAAGTGGACATTGTCTAGACGAACGTCTGAACAGGATGGTCAATCCAAAAATTATCCTCTAGAATCATGCATCGGTGAAGCAGCGGTACCAACATGTCCTCTGCTACAAAGACGGACACGAAGACAGGATTTAATTAGCAAGATATACCACAGTATGATGATTTAATTATTACAATGTTTGATATGAAGACAGGTTTTTTCGACATATCTTTAATTAGTAGAACTAGCAAATATATGCACCCTCCGGGTGCAAGTATTTAAGTTTTAATGTAATAAAATATTGTATTAAATTAGAAAGGCTAATGAAACTAAATAAGAATACAGATAAAAAGATTTGAAACAGTGGGAGTATAATAAAAGATTTGAAACAGAGGGAGTATAATAAAAAATGGAACAACTGAAACTTACTCTTCCATCACTCTTGTCTTTCATTGTTATTTTTTCTAATTTAAGTATTTATTCATAAGAGGAAGTAAAGAATAAAATGACAGTTATTTTATCTTGTTAATGGATTTTATTGAAGAGATTTTTGCTTATATTCATTAAAATAAAACCAAACAGTTAGAAATCAATAATACTAAGCACATATTTATTTAATTCGATTTTTTAATATTAATATGCAAATTAGCCTTCCCGTTCACACTGTAAACCGCTATTTTGTTGTATATATAAATATAATTGCATGTTGTCAGTATGTAGACATAGTTAACAGTATTAATAATGTAAGACAGTTTTATTAATAATTGAGGTTTAGAGAAAAATAAAACCATGGAGAATGTGATGTCAATAACTAAGAGAATTGTGACTTGAGTAGGAATATAGTTTCGGTTACAGACAGAAAAACACACAATCTCCATTATAATAAGAGATATACCACATTACTTATTACTTATTATAACGTTTGATATGTTTACTTAACAGCTATTGCAATATAGTTCAATATCTAAAAAGCAGGACCTGTGGATATACCACAGTATGAGGATTTAGTTATTACAATGTGTGATATGTTTACTTAAGAGCTATTGCGAATAGTTCAATATCTAAAAAGCAGGACCTGTGGATATACCACAGTATGAGATTTAGTTATTACAATGTTTGATATGTTTACTTAACAGCTATTGCTAAATATTCAATATCTAAAAAGCAGGACCTGTGGATATACCACAAGTATGAGGATTTAGTTATTACAATGTTTGATATGTTTACTTAAGAGCTATGCGAATAGTTCAATATCTAAAAAGCAGGACCTGTGGATATACCACAGTATGAGGATTTAGTTATACAATGTTTGATATGTTTACTTAAGAGCTATTGCGAAATAGTTCAATATCTAAAAAGCAGGACCTATGGATATACCACAGTATGAGGATTTAGTTATTACAATGTTTGATATGTTAACTTAAGAGCTATTGCGAAATAGTTCAAATCTTAAAAAGCAGGACCTGTGGATATACCACAGTATGAGGATTTAGTTATTACAATGTTTGATATGTTTACTTAACAGCTATTGCAAAATAGTTCAATATATAAAAAGCAGGACCTGTGGATATACCACAGTATGAGGATTTAGTTATTACAATGTTTGATATGTTTACTTAACAGCTATTGCAAAATAGTTCAATATCTAAAAAGCAGGTCGTGTGGATATAACACAGTATGATGAATTAATTATTACAACGTTTGATATGTTTACGTAGGATCCGTTGTAAAATTGTTTAATATCTAAAAAGCAGGACCTGTGGATATACCACAGTATGAAGAATTAAATGCTGAATTATTTGACCGTTTGATATGTTTACTTAAGAGCTATTGCAAAATAGTTCAATATCTAAAAAGCAGAACATGTGGATATACAACAGTATGATGATTTAATTATAACAATCTTTGATATGTTTACTTAACGGCTATTGCGAAATAGTTCAACGTATTGACTAGCAGGGCCTGTGGATATACCAGAGTATGATGATTTAATTGTATAAACGTTGTGTTTACTTAACATCTATTTTGGGAGAAATGTGCTTAATTGAAGTCATACCTAATTTTTGAAAATTAATTAATTAATAATTAATGAATTAGGCAGGCATACCTATTCAAATGTAAGGCTAAACAAATCGAGAAAAATCAATATCTGTATGTACATTTCGGCTTATTAGGCCTCATCAGCAGAGCTATATACAGGAAGACTGCTTTGTGTGCGATTCGAAACCTGACTGTCAAGCTGACAGGCGGGGACTTTAACATCTATTGCAAAATAGTTCAATATCTCAAAAGTATAACAATCTTGACTAGCAGGAGGGTGCTGTATAGCTACCCACCTCTATACCATAAAATAATGGTTGCGTCTGTCTGATAAATAGCTGTTAGATAGACAAGACGAGAAGTTAGTGTATATATACTGAGATGTTGATAGGTACGGGTCCTCCGTCCCTGACG
Source organism: Doryteuthis pealeii (assembly GCA_023376005.1). NCBI lineage: Eukaryota > Metazoa > Mollusca > Cephalopoda > Myopsida > Loliginidae > Doryteuthis > Doryteuthis pealeii. Next base: position 1,279,989 of record CM042171.1, on the reverse strand, counting down.
CACAAACATCTAAAAGGACGCAGTAAAATCGTGTCAATGCATCCCAGTGTTTTTCTTTTTTCTTCCCTCACCATTTCAAGCTAATTGTAAATGCATTTCAATAATTTCTTAGAAATGAATTACACAGTATAGGTTACAAGGTTAGGAGTTATACGTCTTTACTTGGGACCCATAAATTTCCCCGGGGACGCATTCAAAGCAAATATGTGTGTCCCAGGACGGACTAAATCAACAAGATATCAGCGTCAATATATATATATATTTATGGAGGCGTGTGGTCAAATGGTTAGAGTCGTAGGAAATGGACTCGTCAACGCGAGTTCAATTCCTGGATGAAGCTGTTGGAATTTCGCATGGCGCTAATTCCCTTGGGAAAGGTATGAATCCAATTCTCCCTCCAGCTATGGGTAAATAGCAGGACAGACTGGACTCTTTAATCATGGCTAGGTAACCAGTCTAGGAGAAGGAAAACTCTGAATTCAAACCTGTTGAACTCCGCTTAATAAATTGACCTTGTGTCACATCCTGCTCGTGCGGAGGGGTTGGTATATATATATATATATATATATATATATATATATAATATATATATATATATATGAGTGAATATAAATACACTACTCCCATGCCCTGACTTGCGTCTTATTCACCTTACATATCTCTTACTTCTCTTTGTGTGTGAGTAATTGGCCGCCTTACTCACGACACAAAAGACATTCTTCTCAGATATGAACCGACCCATCTGTATGTATCTCCTTAATAAAGTGCAACTCAAAACAGTGTTTCCAAATTTAGGCAACATTCAAGTTATGTATTGCCACGACGGACCTGGGTCAAAAACAAAGTGTCTGGTGTTGGAAAACACTAACTCTCCGGTGTTCTCCGAAGATCTGGGCGCAGCTGTCAGTATATTAAATAATGCTGACAGTCTTCTGGAGTACCCAAGTCCTTTGCACAAGCAGTATGAGACACATGGCCAATTTTTATGCGGGTTTTAACAACTTTCAATTCAGAGCTTTCCACCTCCCCGACTAGTTGTCAAAACACAGTCCACAGAGTGTGAACTCTGGTTCTTATAAAACATTGGGTTACTTAAAGGATAAGTACCCAATGCGGAATACTTCAGTTAGGAAAACAACAAATGCGTTAGTTACATGTATATAAGTTTATTATAACATATTAGGGGAACAAAGTTCCCCAGGCTATTTAATGTCACAAGTGTTCAAACATACACAATAGTGTTAATAGACAAAGTGGTAACCACTTACTGTAAGTAGAGGTTGTAGCGTCTGGTGTGCACCGTAGGTGTCTGCTGGAGAGAGATGACAAGCACGTCCAGGCTTGTTCAGTGGCATCGGATGAAGAGCGTTCTCTCCTTGCGTTCCTGTGTCACGTGACCAAAATAGCGTCTCCTGACACGAAGATTCACAAACCCTCAGACAGAGAGGACTGCCCTTACAAACCAAAATTAAAGAGCCCAGTCGTCTTACTAGTTACCCATAGCTGGCAGGGAGGATAAGTCGCAGGTAAGTGTTCCCCAAGGTATATAACCGATATGAAAAATGCCAAAAAGCCCCGACTAGGGATTTGAAATCGTTTCGCCGTTGTCCATTTCTGACTTAAGATATGTTACATGCGCCACACCAAATATTTTCATTTCATTTATTTTTCTGTATAGGACCGAGATTCGAACCTGCATTTCACAATGAACGATCAATATATTTTTAATAAAGGAATACCTCTCGACCTGTGCGTTGGTGGAGGAGATAGTTTGAAAAACCAAATGCTTAGTTATTGTAGACGTCTTTTTATAAAAGCTATCGTAATCTAAACCGATTTAAAATAAAAAATAAGGAAAAGCAAAAATCACATGTGGTTGTTTATTCGACTGATTGGGGATTGGTTCGTGGGTGGGGATTAACAGAAGACCAAAAAGACAACACAAGAAAAAAAAAACAGACGTGTGTTTTTGTACAAATAAACAATCTTCTTATTTTTCTATAGGAATTCTCCGTTAAAGATAATAGTTACCTAACTAGCCATTAAAATGAGCGAGAAAAAACGAGGAGAAAACGAAGGAGAAAACGAGATAAAAATGGCCAAGTAGAAGGCATTAGAACCGGGAATATATAAAAGAAATTCCAATTCTAAGTATTTCAATGATTTGGAAAAAAAAAGAGAAAAAAAATAGTCTTTATTTTTCAATTTTCATTTTTTCTGTCATCATTTTTCGTTTTTTTTTTCTTCATTTTTTTTCTTTTGTCTTTTAGTTTTGTTTTTTTCAACGGATTTGCCATTAAAATACTTTTTAAAACATAAAAGAATATTCTGGTATGAATTTAATTTAAGAAAGTTCGGTTTTTTTTTTGCTTTCTTTCTCTTTGTCAAATTACAGTGAAAAGATATTTGACAGTTTATTGAGGAGAAGTGTTGAATGTGTTTAAAGGGTAAAATGAATGCGTCTTAATGAATTATACAATCTTAAGGAATTTTAATGGTGAAAAAAACATTTCAACAAAAACAAGTCTAATATTTACAAGAATCAAATTGTTTGTTAGAACGTATTATTAATTCGGTTTTCGAGGCGTCTGGTTCTTTGTCAAAGACGAAAGTTAAGAATTCTGGCAGTCTCGAAAAATGCCAAGTTAGTGACTATGAAAATACGGATTGGTTTATGTTAGTATATTCTTTATAGGCATATCAATCTCCATTGAGGGTTATTTAGTTCCAAATTTTTTAATCATGATCTAATGTTTGACTGCAAGGATTCATAATTTTTATAGATTTTGTTTTGTTTTAATTTCTTTAACGTCATATTCAACTCCTTATGGATATTTGATGCAATTGATTAATTTGTAAATGTTGATTGTATCGTAACTATTACAGTTTGGTTTGGTTTATATTATCAACAGCATATCATTGTTATGGGTTATTTAATGCCAACAGTTGATTCACTTGTTAAATGGTTGATTGTAATAACTATCAATAGATTGTTAGTTTATTATTTAATGGGCATATGAAACTGATCATGGGGTATTTTAGGCCAATACTAATATATATATATATGTGTGTGTGGTTTGTAATATATATATATATATATATATATATATATCGTTTGTGTATATATATTTATTATAATAATATATATATATATATTATCCGTCTTTCCTTCATAGTTTGCTCTTGAGTGCGATTTATTAATGTCGAAACAGATCTGTCAGCATACTAATAAATCATTTGTTTTTTCAAAAAATGTTCAATTCTTATAATATATATATATAATATTATATAATATATTTATATATATATATATGGTGCGACAACTCTTGGTCCTTTTTTTCCAGGTGAAATTTTTGTAGTATGATTTTACTAAACAAATTATTTTGCCGGTCTTTTCTTACGCAAGGGTTTTAGTAATAGGAATCAGTATATATATATAATATTATATCATGTAGAATTAACAATGCATCTCCTGTTTAAAACAATTTTATTTTTGATTTTCGAGTTTTTCTGGCCAACTTTTTAATATTTGGGTGGAATTCGTGGAAAGTCCACCCAAATATTAATTTGGCCGAACTCGAAGATATCAAAAACAAAATTGTTTAAACGGGAGAATGTGTCTTTGTTTAAATTTCTTACACGTATATGAAAGAATGCTGCCCAAAATACACACAACACAACACACACATATTATATATATATATATATATATATATATATATGTGTGTGTGTGTGTGGTGTGTGGTGTGTGTGTGGTGTGTGTGTGGTGTAACAGCGTGTTCGGGGAAAATTTGACAGTTTTCATAAGGAAAAAGGAAAAAGTGCTTGTTAACTACAAAAAATTGATGGTTGTAAGAAATTCAACAGTTTTACGGGAATATGATCTACTCTCAACCCATGTTCACTCAAAATAAACCGTCATTTACGTGAATCACAGCCTCAATCCTGCTCCGGATCCTGGTGCAAGTGAATGCTCCAGGTTCCTGGGAAATTGACTCAAAAACTACCTTAATTGCGTCGATAATCTGGGCTTTTGTTAGTCTGGCACGGCGATTGGTGTCTCTTCTCAACAGCGCCCACATACATAATATCCATGGGGTAAAGATCTTGTTCGGAAGGCCAAACATTGGGACTGGTGTAGTCGTAAAAATTCCGATAATATTTTTGACTTTTACAGAGGTGGGACAGGGGGGCAGAAGTCTGCTGCCATATATATGGCTTAACCATTCGCTACCCTTGTTATCCAGGGTCATTAGTGTTTAGCAACTCCACGTCAAGGCATCTGAATTCAACCTGATACCTCTTCTTTGAAAAATGCGAGGCATTACATCACCCTCAGGGGACCCCATCAAAAAATCACTTTTGGAGAAATTTAGTCTGCAGAACGAATGGTGTCCTTGGACTATATGCAAGCCATCTGTTTATTTTCGCGTGCTGTGCTTTTTGATCTTGGGCAAAAGTTTTTCTCGTGCTGAAAAGAAACCAGATTGTTTGTGTTTTTTAGCAGGATGTTTTCAACTTTTTTCAAAAAGTGATCATTGGAAGATTTCAGCAAAATAAAAATTGTGATTTGTTATAAATGTGTGTTACTAACGAATTGGTTGTATTTCCAAATTTTAGCGTCTTTTTGAGTGTTCATACAGGTCGTTGTTTTTAAATTTCTGGCAGTTTTCACCGATGAGACTTATCGCATTGTTCACACATATTTATAAACACCGGCATTGGAATACTTGTTTATTTTGGAGTGTTTTAGTAAATGTCTAATTGTTTGATTTATGTGTGGACAGTTTTTAATTCAAGATTATTTAATTTTTTTTCAATTAAATGCATTTATAAGGCTTTAGGTAGTGTGATATACTTGGTTTTGGGGGATGTTGTTAGGGTTTGTTGAGTTAGTAGAATATTGTTTTGTTTTTTTTAAGATTTTAAATAGCAATAATTTAATACACACATTATTAACAAATCAAATTATTTTGCAGAATTCTTCATGATCCGCTTTAATTCACAAATCGAATGCACGCATAGTCGTAGAATCCTCGGGCCATTTCGATTCCAATACTTTACCACAGAGACCTGGCTTTTATAAATATATCACCATCTTGCTAGATTAATATTAAAAAACTTCAAATATATCCATTCAACTAAATTTAATGATATTTACACAAATTTCCGAAAAATATTTCCCATTTTTTTAACAAATCTTAAATTTTCTTTGCCTTATACTCTCTTCCTATTTTCCGTTTTCCCTCTAAACTTAAAAAATTTACCTATATATACGTAAATGAAATTGATTCTATTTCCTTATTTCTTTGCCACCGTCGTATCATACGACATTCCTCCTTGCCAATATATTGTTTTTACTCTCTCCTATTAAATGGAAATAGCAAATTTGTTTTATGTTCTCTAACATATTTAAATACTCCATTCTGTTTGAACTAAAACAACAATTTTATTTAGAAAATCACTATAATGACTTTAACAGATTAATAAATTAACCACCCACAAATCACACATACGTAAATTTCAATGAATTATATGTTTCTATAATTAATAAATAAATATAAATAAATGAATAAATAAAATCGCTCATTGCTTTTGATAATTAGATTCCACAAAACTTCCTCTGCGTCAAACTTCGTTCGCGCATGCGAATGAACGTCAGTAACCGTCTTTTCTCACACGCGTCTAAACGTGAATTTTTAAAAAGTTATTTTTTCGAACATTTCAAAAATTCTCCGCTTTTTCTAACAAATTTCCATTTCAAAATAAGATTTATTCTGATGAAGGTCGAATTTTCTTTGTGTGCGGAACATTTTTTAAACAGTTTTTGTTCTATTATTATTATTTCATTTCATTTGGTTATTTTAAAAATAATAATAGTTTGAATAATGTACCACGTGGATGAACTCCTGACGCGAAACAACGGATGTGAAAATTGATTAACATCCTATTTTATCATCTATATTCTACTTATTTATTTTTTCAACATATATATATATATATTATATATGTGTGTGTTTGTGGGTGTGTGTGTGGTGTGTGTGTGTGAAGAGAAATGAAAATGAACCGACGTATGTAATATAGTAATAATTGAAAAAAAACACGGGTTCATAAAATGAGTGTTTGATCTGTTTCAAAATTTTTAACTATATTACACACACACTCCATACACACACATACACACACACCCATACACCACATACACCACCTCACACATACCACACACACCACACACACATATATATATATATATATATATATATTAAATCTTAGTTATATGCTCATGACATAATCACGTATATAATCTTAGTTATATGCTCATACATTATCAAACATCAATCATCCCAATGATGATGAGATTATGATAGGGAAGAATAATATGGATGATGATGATGATGATGATGATGATGGAGAGAAGAATGGATGATGTGATGATGATGGGAAGATATGGATGATGTTGATGAAGGACAGAGATCCATACTGTAGTAGTAGTAAAGAGCAGTGATGATGATGATGATGAGATGATGATGATGATGAAGGGGAGAAGATATGGATAATGATGATGATGATTATATATCTCATTCTTTTTAAGCTCATGATTCGGATGATACTGGCCCGATGTGAATTATTATTTTCAATCATTACTAATGAACATAATAACGATAATTTTCTCTTTTTATTTCATCCCCTATATTATCCACCATTTTTGTGGCTTGTACTATTTGCAAAGGTCAAAGAGCTACGCAGAAGAACAAAAAAAAACATGAATCACAGACACAACAACACACGCACATTATATATATATATATATATATATATATATATATATATATATATATATATATATATATTAAAAGTAACTGAATGATAAACACCGGATATACATGTGCTCCCAGGTATGTCGCCATGTTTACCTTGTGATACTGGGTTCCGAAAGGAACATTCCGAGGATTTTTTTTTTAACCAAGTCAGAACGAAGAATGAATGTACGAAGTTGAAGGCTGTAGCGAGAAATTGGTACATCGTCAGAGGGGGTGTGGTTCCCCCTATAATAGGTTTCGAGAGGAAGCAGAGACCGTGAGAGAAAAATTGCACCACGCACGTCTCATCACTCTCATCTGCCTACGGTGAGTAACTGCATGCAGGAAAGATCTGCTCAGAGTAGTAGACTCAGCAGAAGAGGTAGAGAGAGTAGCGCTGACGAGTGCAATGCTGGCTGGGCGAAAATTAAACAGTCTGCATTCACTTTTTTTGGACCAGACACCTTACTCTACAGTGGGTGATTACAACCCCTAGCTCATGTCCAGACTCCTCTGACTCCTCAATTCATCTACTATGAGTCACACACGCCTATCACTTAGTAATTTCCATATATAATTACGATCAATCTGCACTATTGCAGTAATAAACTAAACAATATTCCTGGCATCTTACCTCGGGGAACCCAGAATCAGGGTAAAATAATTGTGCGACATTCCCTGGAGCCAATGTATATTCCGCTGTTTTATCGAATTAGTTACTTTTTTTATATTACTTATTACCTTACTATTATACTCATATATATATACTTATCGACCCCTATTTCTACTCTACTCCTTCATTTCCTTATCTCTATATCTATATGTGCGTCGTTTTGTGTGTGTTCTTGGGTGCATTTCCTCTAATTCTTTTCTTTCTCTCTCTTCTTCTGGGGCTCGTCTCTCTCACACACACACAATCACTAGACTCTATTATACTAGCACTATAGTCAACAGACCTGATCCAAGTCTAACTCGCTGGTTACCTCTCTTACTCTTACTCTCTACTGCGGGAATGCTCTATATCTACTACTACATCTCTCAAAGAAATAAACACATCACATGTACGTTCTTTAATCCCTCTTCTATCTTGTCTTATAACTTTACGTTCTCAAAAAATCTTTGATATTGAAAATAAATAATACACACCCCAATACCGGCAGTACTCATCTACAATAAATGACGTTAAACAAAGATGAAGATATTACACTAATCATTCAATCATTATTCCATATCTTCTCCCTTCATCATCTACTCTCCTATCTCCATCTCATCATCATCTTCATCAATCACTGCTACCTTATCATACCTATTCTTACACTGTATGACACTTCTCTCGTTTCCTCCATTCATACATCTAATACCACTAATCAACATTTCTCCTCAATTAATAACACTCACTTCACCTAACTCACTATTCCAATAAATTCTCTCCATCATCATCAAATCCAATCAATCTCATCATCCATTATATTTTCTCCTAATTCATACATTCATTCCAATAATCATATGGGCATGAAATGATGTTGATAATGTTATGAGCATTATACTTACAAATGACTTTACCATACGTTGCTTTATTGTATGAATCATTATAAACTAAGGATTTATATATATATATCTATATATATCTAATCATTCATTCATTTGTGTGTGTGTGTGTGGTTGTTGTGTATGTGTGGTTGTGTGATCACTGTGTGTGTATGGGTTGTTGTTGTGTATGTGTGGGTGTTGGCGCTTGTGGTGGTGTAATATATGTTACAAAAATTTGTAAACAGATTCCAATACAACTCTCTGTATTTCTTCACAACGAGAATACCCTCGTATGTTTTTTATTCTCAATACTTATTAACTTTACATAAACTCTCTCTTTCTCTCTCTCTCTCTCTCTCTCTCGCTCTCGCTCGCTCGCTCGCCTCCTTCTTTCACCAGTCCCCCCCTCTCTCTCTCTCTTTCTCAAGCACATTCTTATACACACTGTACACACACACACACATTCTCTCTCTCTCTCTCTCCCTCTCTCTCTCGCTGCCTCTTCTCTCTCAAACACACACACTCGTCACTCTTTCTTTTTTTCGCATCCTCTCTCACGTTTGTGTGTCATCTGAGTGTGAAGTGTAAAACGTGTTCCTTCTAACATTCATATTACAATATGTTCTTGTGAAGGTTATTGCATTTACAAATAAACATAGTATTTATATCTTTCTCATTGACTCTCTCTCTCGCTTTTCCTCTCTCTTTCTCTCTCTCTTCTCTTCTGCCTTTGGTTCTCTCTCTTCTTATATATATATATCTTTCCTCTCTCTCTCTCTCTCTCTTTCTCTCTCTCTCTCTCTTTACTATATACATATACTATATATATCTTTATCTATCGTATCTCTTTCTCTTTCTTCTCTCTTTATATATATATATTATATATATATATATTATATATTTATCTCTCTTTCTTCTATTTCTCTCTCTTTATATATATATATATATATATAATACTTATCTCTCTCCTCTCTTCTCTTATCTCTCTCTCTCCTCTTAATATATAATATATATATATATATAATATTATATATATATATTATATATATATATTCTCTCTCTCTCTTTATATATGTATATATATATATATATATATATATTTTATTATCTCTCTCTCTTTTCTCTCTCTTTATATATATATATATATATATATATATATATAAGTATATATATATATTATATATATATGGCAGCATCAGTGATGCAAGGTCAATGTTTAAGCGAATAAAGTGGTTCGAATTCAGCTTTTCCTTCTCCTTGACTGGTTTGCCTTAACGAGACTAAAGATCTAGTCTGCGTACTATTTACCTACAGGTATACGGGAGAGACAGGTGGATTATTCATTCTCTCGGCATAAGTGCGAAAGTGAAAATACAACACCTTGGGCAAGAATTTGAACTGCGGGTGTCACCAAATTCCATTTCATAGAACAATGGAAACCGGCACGCCAACCATTATACTCTTTTCAATCTATCTATCTATCTATCTATCTATCTTATCTATCTATCAGGGAGGTCATTCTACGCCATTGAACCTTTCAATGTTGGGCGGCAGAAAATTATTGTTTTTCGTGTCGAATTAAATGTGTCCTGGCCTCCTGCTCCAAAGTGGGATGATGATGATCGATATATATAGGTCTGAAAATATTGGGAAACCCAAAATACTACGCATCCACGAGCATCCGGTAGCCTAATCGATGCAATCAATAAATGCGTCCCTGCGTCCTATCCTGGAAAAAAAAAACGCGTAAAGCGGTGGCCTGCTGAAAAACGCGCCGCGCTTACGATTGGACTGCATAGGTATTTGAAAGACGTTTTTGGCGAAAAGTTTAATGCGAATAATGAAAGCGATATTTTACCCCCTTTCATGTCTTTTCTTGACAAATAAATATAAATATTAACATTTTTTTAAAATAATTTAATATATTTTAAAGATATTTTTAGCGGTTTTTGAAGGCGTTTAATACAAATAAGAAACCAGACAATTTAGATATTTTTAAATTTAATATTCAAAACAAATGTTTACGCTCTTTTAATACAATTAACTTATTCGAGTTTCAAAATGACAACACACACAGTATATATATATATATATATATATATAAATATATATATATATATTTATAATATATATATATATATATGTATGTATGGTAATATATATATAAAGAAGAAAGTCCGCAAAATGTATCGCTTCCTCAGAAAATGTCTTATTCTTTTATTCAACATACGCACACGTGTTTAGATATTCTGGTACTTCTTCAGGCTTTGATCAATACATATTGATATACATACATATATATTACATATACATACATAGGTTTATGCGTGTTTCTGTATTTTTCTGTTATTTTTTGTTTATTACAGAAACACGCCATAACCTATGTAGTTGTATATGTATATATAATGTATGTATATCAAGATATGTATTGATCAAAGCCCTGAAGAAGATACCAGAATATCGAAACACGTGTTCGTATGAAATAAAGGAAAAAACCATTTTTTCCTGAGAACGATACATTTGCAGATTCTTCTCTTTTTTTTTATAAAATATTTACATTTTCTCCCGTTGGAACCAAACATATTATATATAATATTATAGTATATATATATATTATATGTGTGTGTGTGTGTTGTGGTGTGTGTGTGTGTTGGCATTCTTGGGCCTGACATTCACCTGATCGCCCAACAAAAAATATAGCGTTATTTGGCGCAGGAAGCCCGAAAAACAAAAAATTGAAAAATTACCAAATTTTGAATACAAATTGTTGTTTAAAAAAAAATATCTACCTTTTTCGTAGTTTGAAGACGTTTTTTTTTTTTAATCGACAAGTAAATCAAGAATATTTTACTTTTATAATAATCTTCCTTTTTTTTCGGTATTTTAATTTTAATTTTAATTTAAAACCAACTGTCAACCATTTATTCTTTTTTCGGTATTCTTTTTTTTTAATCTTCAAATATTCAACTTAACTCTTTTGTCAACCAAATATCCATGGCTGTAACCAAATTTTCTGGCAAATTTTTCTCTTTTTTAGTGTATGATAGTTACATAATTATAGATTCCTATATATTTATGTACAGTAGTGTAAAAAAAACAAAATGGCTGTTATAAGTTGCAGCCGGCGGCCTTGGAGATTCGCAATGACAAGGCTTTGACCTCATCTGATCTTCCGGTGGATACCGGAGAATCGTGGAGAAGAACCCTCTTCCGGTTTAGATTAGAAAGAGATTTTAGTCAGATCGGCCAAGCCACGCACGGTGGTGTCGTGTTATGCAGCGGTGTCGATCAATCTGCGCAGGTAGTCTGGTGGGGATTTCAGAATAAAATATGACTAAGTTAAATCAAGTCTTGTGTTATTATCTAAAAGACTACCTATGACACAGGGTTCTGATAAGAGAATCCTCAATGGAGGCCAGACACAAGTCCCCAGACGAAGTCCAGACGCTTAGAAGAGATGTTAGAAACGAACGCCAGAATAATAGAAGTGAGAAAGTAAGAAAGAGAGTAATACAACATGGATGAGATATTTCAAACTTACTCTCTATTCACTGATAACCGTTCAATTCAAATAAAGATGGCAGAAGTTGTCCACGTAGTGATTTTTTCAGCGTAAATAAGTGATATGTGCGAGAGCTGCTACCAGCGGCCTACGATAAGTCACGGTAAAGTCAAGAATCCGCTGTCAGTGGCCTGTAAAGTGCAAAGTGTTAAAGTATGAACAATCCATTTCTGAAAACATTATTAATTGGCAATAAAAGGAAATGACGGAAATAATGGCAATTATTAATTATCCCAATTGTTTTTTTTTTCTTATTTTTTCTTCTATATTAAAAAAACAACAAACAAAATCATGAAGAATTAGAATGAAATTTTTTTAGGTCTTTTTGTTTTGGGAAAAATGCCAATACTATTGAAGAATTATTTGTATTTTATTTCATTATAATGGCACAAATATTTCTTATTGTGCGTATTTTCTTAATAATAATATAATAATAATAATAATAAATAAATATAATATAATAATAAATAAAGTCTTGCCGACAGCACGCATTTCTATGTCTTTCCTCACCACCCGGTCCCTATAGGCACGTTCTGGAAACTAGGGGACTTCCTGTCACTCAGATTCTGGTAACAACAACAACACAACAATGAAGAAGAAGAAGAAGAGAAGAAGAAGAAGAAGAAGAAGAAGCAAGAATGAAGAAGAAGAAGAAGAAGAACTGGTACTAAAGAGGAGAAGAGAAATACTAGAAGAAGAAGAAGAAGAACTGGTACTAAAGAGGAGAAGAAGAAATACTAATAGAAGAAGAAGATAGAGAAGAAGAAGAAGAGAAAAGAAAAGAGAGAGAAGAAGAAGACTGGAACTAAAGAGGAGAAGAGAAAATACAGAAGAAGAAGAAGAAGAAGAAAAAGAACTGGTACTAAGAGGAGAAGAAGAAGAAGAAGAGAAGAAGAGAAGAAGAAGAAGAAGAAGAAGAAGAAGAAGAAGAACTGGTATAAAGCGAAAAAGAAGAAATACTAAAAGAAGAAGAAGAAGAAGAAATACTAGAGAAGAAGAAGAAGAAGAAGAAGAAAGAAGAAGAAGAAGAAAGAAGAAGAAATGGTGAATATAGAATTAAGAAGAAGAAATAGAAAAAGAATCACTGTTTGCATTTTCCCATAGCCCTAATACAGTTGGAAAACGTTTACAAATCCAAATATTCCTCCCCAGTTAATGTAGGGCAGAAATAGGCGCATTAAGTTTAGTATGGAAACCTGTTTTAGGAGAAGGAAAATTGAATTGATATAAAGGCGCTCTTTTCTTGTTGTCAAAATTACTTTGAAATATAAAGTAAGGCTGATGGTAGGTGTAAGCGATCCACCTCAGACGCAAAAAAACAATTCCTTGGTTGCGCTAGTGAAAAAGGGGATAGACTCCCTCGCTGATTGGCTGATACCGACTTTAGACCACCCCGACGAACTGAGCTCTTTTTAACCTTAGTTAGCAACCAGTCTAGGAGAAGGAAAACTCTGAATTTAAGACTTGTTAAACTCCGCTTAAGAAATTGACGATGCACATACTGCTCGTGGGAGAGGTTTATATATATATAACTATAGTATATATATATTATATATATATATATATAACAACAGATTAGAAGTTTTTTTTTTTTTTTTTTTTTTTTTTTTTTTTTAAGGATGATTGTTTATTTCATTTATATCGTGAGAGTATTCTTTGAAGACAATTAGATCAAGCGTTCGTGACGTAATGATATTCTCTTAGTGTTAATTGATTTCAGCGTACTTTACCCCTTTCCTTCTCTCACTAACGTTTTCTTTTACCTCCTCCAGTGTAGAGATTTCACAGGGTCCCATTATTACTTTCATTTGAAATCCAGTTAGCGAAGTCCTGTTTCTGAATATTTTGCTTAACCAGGATGTCAAGTTCATCATGATCGCGATCGCATAGTGTAATCTACCAACTATGTTATATCCGACAGAAATTACCATTTATGTATTAGATATAAAAATAAATGATGTGTAAATAAATTCTCAGGTTTATCATATCAATAGCATTCTTAATATAAACTCAATTCTCGCTATTCCATAAATATAATGTGTATGTAGTGTGTCGTGTGTATCTGTGCATGATATGTTTGAAGTGTATAGAATAACATGATCCATATATATATATATAGTATATATATATATAATATATATATTATATATATATATATGTTTAACTTTAACTGAAGTCTCTTGTAAATTCGATTGTTTAAGGCGTATTGAGGGAAATTACAGGAGCAGGTGGAGCAAGTTTCCTTTCTCGATATTTCGAGTGGTTCGTTTGATATCATCAGAAAACAGAAGGTATTGTGTCTCTCGAAAGCATATCGACTGATATTCGAAATGAAATAAAGGCTCAATTTTTTCCCAGTTGTTGTATTTTCTAACTCAGCATTTCCCGAATTTAAATATCGCCAGTGAAATTGCGGATTTTTTGACAAAATACGTCTTCTGATTCCGACCTTTTTTCTTTATTTAGGGCCGAATTAATGTGGCCGAGAATGGAAAGGGTCGGGATTTGATACCCCGATTGGCCCTGGCGAGGAAATCCCGTTGTTGAAGACCAAAAATTTCAATGATCCAAGGATATAACAACGCTGATGAACTTCCCTCAATCATCTTATGGGATGTATTACAAGGGTTTTTTATTTAGGGCGCGAATTATGTAACTTTTTTTCAAATGCTTCCAAAGTAAGTAAGCAAAGTCGTCGGGGGTGGCCTAAAGTCTGTATGAGCCAATCAGCGAGGGAGTCTATCCCTTTTCCCCTAGTGCTACAAAAGGAGATTGTTTTTGCGTCTGAATAGAAACGCCACACCTACATCAGCTCCTTAGACTTTACCGCACATATCCCTGTGCTACTCATACGCTGAAGTTGGCGAGGGACGGTTCGAACTGAACTTTGTGGTGTCTATCCGACGCTCTACCGACTGAGCTAACCTTGCCTTTTTTTTTATAATTTAACTAGCAGGACCTGTGAATTAACACAGTATGATATTTAATTATTAATGTTTGAATGAAAATACTATAAATTTAAACCATCTCTCTCAATCTACCGCTTGGAACAAAATAACCCTGTATGGGTTGACATGCCGTCAAAATCATCAACCAATCAAATATTTATTGACATTATAAACTTATCTGATGAGGGTGATTTCCTATCCCACTTAGCATCAAACTACTGCCAAATCAGAAGAAATCCCTGAAAAGACATTTAAAAAATAAATTTGAGCCAGCCTCATAACCAACCACTTGGAATAAAATAATCCTGGATCGGTTTGAACATCCGTTAAAATAATCAACCAATCAATATTTAATCGGCATTATGAAATTTTCCGATGAAGTGATTTCCTATCCACTTAGCACACATTAGTCAAAAATCAAAAAAAATCTGAAAGAACATAAAAATCATTTTGGACCATCCCTTCAACCTTAACGCTTGA
>CM042171.1:1242078-1264569 GCA_023376005.1 Doryteuthis pealeii | reverse complement strand
CCAACTCAACGTATGAGTAGACACAGGGCAATCTGTGCCTTTTATAAGTAAGGAGATGATGGTAGGTGTGGCGCGCCTACCTCAGATGCTAAAAGATAATCACCTGTCTAGCGCAAGTGAAAAAGGGGATAGACACCTTCGCTGATTGGCTGATACCGACATTAGGCCGCCCTTACGACTTACTTACACCGTGTAAAAACCTTAAATATTTCAATCGAACACCACGATTACCTTACTCTAATGATTACACAATTCAGATCATGATTTTGATCCAGAATTTGGGGGGGTTCCGGGCATAGTAAAGTAACGTGCTGGACAGCGAAATCGTAGTAAGCGAAGTTGTCGGCCTAGTAAAAAAGTAAAGTTGGCAGGGTGGCCTAAATTCGGTATCAGACAGTGTTGGTAATTATACCTGTCCTAAACAAAATGGCATTACTTTTTTACTCACCTATGTGGAGAAGTAGGGCTGGGATCCACAGAGGACCAGATTTATTTCTATGTATGATACATGTTCCTGTGTTCGTAATTATACCTGCCCTGAACAAAATGGCATTACTTTTTGACTCACCTATGTGGAGAAGAGATGTGATCCACTGAGAACCAGCTTCATTTTTATGTATGATACATGTTCCTGTGTTGGTAATTATACATGTCCTAAACAAAATGGCATTACCTTTTGAAACACCTATGTGGAGAAGTAGGGATATGATCCACAGAGGACCTGCTTCATTTTGATGAATGATACATGTTCATGTGTTGGTAATTATACCTGTCCTAAACAAATTGGCATTACCTTTTGAAACACCTATGTGGAGAAGTAGGGATGTGATCCACAGAGGACCAGCTTCATTTTGATATAATATGCATGTTCCTGTGTTGGTAATTATACCTGCCCTGAACAAAATGGCATTACTTTTTGACTGATCTATGTGTAGAAGTAGGGATGTATAGGCAATATGATATGATTTGATGAAGAGAAATAACAAAACACAACTGCATAGATCAAGACTTTATTAATCTACCCGTTAAGTCTGAACGCTAGCGTCCAGACGCTCAGAACTTTTTATTTAATTTTAAATACCCACAATACATCCCCACCCAAGTAGCGGAGTTACCGTAAGGATGCATCAGTGAGTTTTTTGGGGTTTTTTTGCCCTCCCCGTTCTTTTTCTATACCCCCCTCTCACCTGACTTTTTAAAATGTAATGGTGGTTTCCCCCTTCCCTTCTTACTGCAGGGACCAGTTTTAAACCGTGCTGGTACCCAACCCCATTATATACCAACCCTTGGCTCTCTACTCTCCAGACACTGGCCATTTTGATACATTGATGGCTCATCTCTTCCCTTTTTTGTTATATGATACATGTTTCTGTGTTGGTAATTATACTTATAATTAAACAAAATAGCATTACTTTTTGACTCATCCTTGCATCACTTCCTAAATTCTTAGCATAAAATAACCCCAGATGGGTTGATATGCCGATAAAATCCATCAACCAACCAACCAACCAACCAAGCAGCCAATGAAAGGAACCAAACTAAACCAAATTATCCCTGACACAGTTTACGAGCACAAGTGACCAGCTGAAAACCGCGCTTTATTCGTGAAGATCACTTATGAAGTCCAGACGTTGTCTTTGTAAGATCTGACAAATATGGCAGCGGATCTCTGTTCTCACTGAAGGAGCCAACGAATTGAAAACTGTCAAAAACAGTCGTCTATCCAAGTGGACGTTGTCTAGACGAACGTCTGAACAGGATGGTCAATCCAAAAATTATCCTCTAGAATCATGCATCGGTGAAGCAGCGGTACCAACATGTCCTCTGCTACAAAGACGGACACGAAGACAGGATTTAATTAGCAAGATATACCACAGTATGATGATTTAATTATACAATGTTTGATATGAAGACAGGTTTTTTCGACATATCTAATTAGTAGAACTAGCAAATATATGCACCCTCCGGGTGCAAGTATTTAAGTTTTAATGTAATAAAATATTGTATTAAATTAGAAAGGCTAATGAAACTAAATAAGAATACAGATAAAAAGATTTGAAACAGGGAGTATAATAAAAATTGAAACAGAGGAGTATAATAAAAAATGGAACAACTGAAACTTACTCTTCAATCACTCTCGTCTTTCATTGTTATTTTTTCTAATTTAAGTATTTATTCATAAGAGAAGTAAAGAATAAAATGACAGTTATTTATCTTGTTAATGATTTTATTGAAAGATTTTGCTTATATTCATTAAAATAAAACCAAACAGTTAGAAATCAATAATACTAAGCACATATTTATTTAATTCGATTTTTTAATATTAATATGCAAATTAGCCTTCCCGTTCACACTGTAAACGCTATTTGTTGTATATATAAATATAATTGCATGTTGTCAGTATGTAGACATAGTTAACAGTATTAATAATGTAAGACAATTTTATTAATAATGGTTTTAGATAAAAATAAAACCATGGAGAATGTGATGCAATAATTAAAAGAGAATTGTGACTGAGTGGGAATATAGTTTCGGTTACACGACAGAAAACACACAATCTCCATTATATAAGAGATATACCACATTACTTATTACTTATTATAACATTTGATATGTTTGCTTAAACAGTTATTGCAAAATATTCAATATCTAAAAAGCAGACTGCTGGATATACCACAGTATGAGATTTATATTACAATGTTGAGATGTTTACTTAAGAAGCTATTGGGAAAGTTTCAATATCTAAAAAGCAGGACCTATGGATATACCACCAGATGAGGATTTAGTTATAACAATGTTTGATATGTTTACTTAACAGCTATTGCGAATAGTTCAATATCTAAAAAGCAGACCTGTGATATACCACAGTATGAGGATTTAGTTATTACAATGTTTTATGTTTACTTAAGAGCTATTGGGGAATAGTTCAATATCTAAAAAGCAGGACCTGTGGATATACCACAGTAAGGATTTATTATTTACAATTTGATATGTTTACTTAACAGCTATTGCAAAATAGTTCAATATCTAAAAAGCAGTACCTGTGGATATACCACAGTATGATGAATTAATTATTACAAAGTTTGATATGTTTACGTAGGATCTATTGTAAAATTGTTTAATATCTAAAAAGCAGGACCTGTGGATATACCACAGTATGATGAATTAAATGCTGAATTATTTGACCGTTTGATATGTTTACTTAACAGCTCTTGCAATAGTTCAATATCTAAAAAGCAGGACCTGTGGATATACCACAGTATGAGGATTTAGTTATTACAATGTTTGATATGCTTTACTTAACAGCTATTGCAAAATAGTTCAATATCTAAAAAGCAGGACCTGTGGATATACCACAGTATGAGGATTTAGTTATTACAATGTTTGATAGATGAGCGATTTAGTTATTACAATGTTTGATATGTTTACTTAACAGCTATTGCAAAAAATAGTTCAATATCTAAAAAGCAGGTCGTGTGGATATACCACAGTATGAGGATTTTATTATTACAATGTTTGATATGTTTACGTAGGATCTGTTGTAAAATAGTTTAATATCTAAAAAGAAGGACCTGTGGATATACCACAGTATGAAGAATTAAATGCTGAATTATTTGACCGTTTGATATGTTTACTTAAGAGCTATTGCAAATAGTTCAATATCTAAAAAGCAGAACGTGTGGATATACAACAGTATGATGATTTAATTATAACAATCTTTGATATGTTTACTTAACAGCTATTGCGAAATAGTTCAACGTATTGACTAGCAGGGCCTGTGGATATACCAGAGTATGATTATTTAATTGTTATAACGTTGTGTTTACTTAACATCTATTTTTGGGAGAATATGTGCTTAATTGAAGTCGTACCTAATTTTTGAAAATTAATCAATTAATAATTAATGAATTAGGCGGGCATACCTATTCAAATGTAAAGCTAAACAAATCAAGAAAAATCAATCTCTGTATGTACATTTCGGCCTATTAGGCCTCAACAGCAGAGCTATAGACAGGAAGACTGCTTTGTGTGTGATTTGAAACCTGACTGTCAAACTGACAGGCGGGGACTTTAACATCTATTGCAAAATAGTTCAATATCTAAAAAGTATAATAATCTTGATGAGCAGTAGGGTGTTGTATAGTATTAGCTACCCACCTCTATACCATAAAATAATGGTTGCGTCTGTCTGATAAATAGCTGTTAGATAGACAAGACGAGAAGTTAGTGTATATATACTGAGATGTTGATAGGTACGGGTCCTCCGTCCCTGACGCACAAACATCTAAAAGGACGCAGTAAAATTGTGTCAATGCATCCCGGTGTTTTTCTTTTTTCTTCCCTCACCATTTCAAGCTAATTGTAAATGCATTTCAATAATTTCTTAGAAACGAATTACACAGTATAGGTTACAAGGTTAGGAGTTATACGTCTTTAATTCGGACCCATAAATTTCCCCGGGGACACATTCAAAGCAAATATGTGTGTCCCAGGACGCACTGGATCAAAAAAGATATCAGCGTCAATATTATATATATATATATATAATATATATATATTATATATTATATATGACGCTGATATCTTTTTGATCCAGTGCGTGCATATATATGAAATTTCACATGGCGCTAATTCCCTTGGGAAAGGTATGAATCCAATTCTTCCCCCAGCTATGGCTAAATAGCAGGGCAGACTGGACTCTTTAATCATGGCTAGGTAACCAGTCTAGGAGAAGGAAAACTCTAAATTCAAACCTGTTAAACTCCGCTTAATAAATTGACCTTCTGTCGCATCCTGCTCGTGCGGAGGGGTTGGTAAATATATATATATATATATATATATATATAATATATATATATACATGAGTGAATAAATATACTACTACCAAGCCCTTTGACTTGCCTCTTATTTACTTTCCATATCTCTTACTTCTCTTTGTGTGTGAGTAATTGGCCGCCTAACTCACGACACAAAAGACAGTCTTCTAAGATATGAAAGGACCCATCAGTCTGCATCTCCTTAATAAAGTGCAACTCAAAACAGTGTTTCCAAATTTAGGCAACATTCAAGTTATTTATTGCCACGACGGACCTGGGTCGAAAACAAAGTGTCTGGTGTTGAAAAACACTAACTCTCCGGTGTTCTCCGAAGATCTGGGCGCAGCTGTCAGTATATTAAATAATGCTGACAGTCTTCTGGAGTACCAAGCCCTTTGCACAAGCAGGATGAGACACATGGCCGATTTGTATGTTTTAACAGCTTTCAATTCAGAGCTTTCCACCTCCCTCCACTTTTCAAACCTATAAGATGTCCACAGAGTGTTAACTCTGGTTCTTATAAAACATTGGGCTACTTAAAGGATAAGTACCCAATGCGGAATACTTCAGTTAGGAAAACAACAAACGCGTTAGTTACATTTATATAACTTTATTATAACATATTAGGGGAACAAAGTTCCACAGGCTATTTAATGTCACAAGTGTCCAAACATACACAATAGTGTTAAATAGATAAATGTGGTAAACACACTTCTGTGCGTAGAGGCTGTGGCGTCTGGTGTGCACCATAGGTGTCTGCTGGAGAGAGATGACAAGCACGTCCAGGCTTGTTCAGTGGCTTCGGAAGAAGAGCGTTCTCTCCGTGCGTTCCTGTGTCACGTGACCAAAATAGCGTCTCCTGACACGGAAGATTCACCAAAACCCTCAGACAAGAGAGACTGTCCTTACAAACCAAAGTTAAAGAGCCCAGTCTGTCTTACTAGTTACCCATAGCTGGAAGGAGAATAGGTCGAGGTAAGTGTTCCCCAAGGGTATAAGCGATATGAAAAATGCAAACAGCCCCGACTAGGATTTGAAATCGTTTCGCCGTGTCCATTTCTGACAAAGATAATCGTTACATGCGGCACATCCAATATTTTCATTTCTATTTATTTTTCTGTATAGGACGAGATTCGAACCTGCATCTCAATGAACGGATCAATATATTTTTAATAAAGGAATACCTCTCGACCTGTGCGTTGGTGGAGAGATAGTTTGAAAAACCAAATGCTTAGTTATTGTAGACGTCTTTTTATAAAAGCTATCGTAATCTAAACCGATTTAAGATAAAAAAATAAGAAAAGTAAAAATTACATTTGTTGTTTATTCGACTGTTTGGGGATTGGTCGTGGGTGGGGGTTGAACAGATAGACAAAAAAGACAACAAACAAGAAAAAAAACAGACGTGTGTTTTGTACAAATAAACAACTCTTTTTTCTATAGGAATTGGTTAAAGATAATATTGACCTAACTAGCCATTAAAAGAGCGAGAAAAAAACGAGAGAAAACGAGATAAAATGGCCAAGTAGAAGGCATAGAACCGGGATATATAAAAGAAATTCAATCTAATGTATTTCAATGAATTTGGAAAAAGAGAGAAAAAAATAGTCTTTATTTTTCAATTTTTCATTTTTTTTTCTTTCATCACTTTTCGTTTTTTTTTTTCTTCATTTTTTTTCTTTTGTCTTTAGTTTTTGTTTTTTTTCGACGGATTTTGCCATAAAATACTTTTTAAAACATTAGAAGAATATTCTGTGTATGAATTTAATTTTGAAGAAAGTTTCTGTTTTTTTTTCTTTCTTTCTTTCTCTTTTTCAAATTACAGTGAAAAGATATTTTTGACAGTTATTGAGAGAAGATGTTGAATGTTGTAAAGGGTAAATGAATGGGTCTTAATGAATTATACAATCTTAAGAATTTTATGGTGAAAAAAACATTTCAACAAAAACAAGTCTAATATTTACAAGAATCAAATTGTTTGTTAGAAACGGTATTATTAATTTCGGTTTTCGAGGCGTCTGGTTCTTTGTCAAAGACGAAAGTTAAGAATCTGGCAGTCTCGAAAATGCCAAGTTAGTGACCTATTGAAAAAAAAAACGGATTGGTTTATGTTCAGTATATTCTTTTATAGGCATATCAATTTATTGAGGGTTATTTAATTCCAAATTTTTAATTCATATCTAAATGTTTGATTGCAATCATAATTATTTATAGATTTTGTTTTGTTTTATTTCTTTAACGTCATATCAACTCCTTATGGATTATTTAATGCCAAAATTTGATTAATTTGTAAATGTTTGATTGTAATCGTAACTATTACAAGTTTGGTTTGGTTTATATTATCAAGAGCATATCAACTTTTAATGGGTTATTTAATGCCAACAGTTGATTCCCTTGTAAATGGTTAATTGTAATAACTATCAATAGATTTGGTTAGATGTATTTATTAAACGGCATATAAACTGATCATGGGGTATTTAAGGCCAATATATATATATGTATACGTATATATATATATATATATATATATATATATCCGTCTTGTATATATATATATATATATATATATATATATATATATATATCCGTATTTCCTTCATATTTCTCTTGATGAAGACCGATTTATTATATGGTCGAAACAGATCTGTCAGCATATTAATAACATCATTTGTTTTTTCAAAAAAATGTTCAATTCTTATATATATATATATATATATATATATATATATATATATATATATATATATAAATGTGCGACACTCTTGGTCTTTTTTCCAGGTGAAATTTTGTAGTATGATTTTACTAACAAATTATTTGCCGGTCTTTTTCTTACCGCAAGGGTTTAGTAATAGGATCAGTATATATATATATATACATGTAGAATTAAACAAAAGACACATCTCCTGTTTAACAATTTTATTTTTGATCTTTTCGAGTTTTCTGGCCAACTTTTTAATATTTGGGTGGAATTCGTGGATAAGTCCACCCAAATATTAAAAATTTGGCCAGAAAACTCGAAAAGATCAAAAATAAAATTGTTAAAACGGGAGATGTGTCTTTTGTTTAATTTCTACACGTATAAATGAAAGAATGCTGCCCAAATACACACACACACACACACACACATGTATATATATAATATATTATATATTGTGTGTGTGTGTGTGTGTGTGTGTGTGTGTGTATACAGCGTGTTCGGGGAAAATTTGACAGTTTCATAAGGAAAAGGAAAAAGTGCTTGTTAACTACAAAACTTAATGGATTGTAAAGAAATTCAACAGTCACGGAAATGACACTACTCTCAACACATTTCACTCAAAATAACCGTCATTAGCGTCGATCACAGCCTCAATCCTGCTCCGGATCCTGGTGCAAGCTGATGCTCCAGGTTCCCTGGGAATTGACTCAAAAACTACCTTAATTGCGTCGATTATCTGGGCTTTTGTAGTACTGGCACGGCGATTGGTGTCTTTCTCAACAGCGCCACATACATAATAATCCATGGGGTTAAGATCTGTTCGGAGGCCAAACATTGGGACTGGTGTAGTCGTAAAAATTCGCCGATAACTATTTTTGACTTTTACCAGAGGTGGGACAGGGGGCAGAATCCTGCTGCCATATATATGGCTTACCATTGGCTACCCTTGTTATCCAGGGCTTCATTAGTGTTTAGCAACTCCACGTAGGCATCTGAATTCAACCTGATACCCTCTCTGAAAAAATGCGGAGGCATTACATCACCCTTAGGTGACCCACATTCAAAAACCATCACTGATTGGATAAATTTAGTCTGCATGACACGAGGGGTGTCCTTTGGACTGTATGTAAGCCATCTGTTATTCGACGTGCTGTGCTTTTGATGTTGGCAAAAGTTTTTTCTCGTCTGAAAAGAACCAGATTGTTTGTGTTTTAGCAGGATGTTTCACTTTTTTCAAAAGCGATCATTGAAGATTTCTGCAAAATAAAATTGTGATTTGTTAATAAATTGTGTGTTACTAACGAATTGGATGTATTTCCAAATTTTAGGTCTTTAGAGTGTTCATACAATCGTTGTTTTAAATTTCTGGCAGTTTAACCGATGTAGACCTTATCGCATAGTTCACAACATATTTTATAAACACCGGCATTGGATTCTTGTTTATTTTTGGAGTGTTTTAGTAAATGTCTAATTGTTTGACTTGTGTGGGTGACAGTTTTAATTCCAAGATTATTTAGATTTTTTTTCAATTAAAGGCGTTATAGGGCTTTGAGGTAGTGTGATATACTTGGTTTTGGGGATGTTGTTAGGGTTTGTTGAGTTAGTAGAATATTGCTTATTTTTGTATATTTTAATAGCAATTAATTTTAATAACACACAATTTATTAACAAATCACAATTTTATTTTGCAGAAATCTTCAATGATCGCTTTTATCCACAATCGAAATGCACGTCATATCGTAGAATCCTCGGCCATTTCGATTCTAAATACTTTACCACAGAGACCTGGCTTTTATAAAATATCACCATTCCTTGCTAGAATTATATTAAAAAAACTTCAATATACATCACTAAATTTCATGATATTTACACTAAAATTTCCAAATCATTTTCCCAATTTTTACAAATCTTAAATTTCTTTCCTTATACTCTTCCTATTTTCCGTTTTCTCTAAAACTTAAAAAATTTACCTATCTATAGTAAATTACATTGTTCTATTTCCTTTATTTCTCTTGCCACCGTCGTTATCATCGACTTCATCCTTGCATAATATTGTTTTTACTCTCCTCCTATTAATATGAAATAGCAAATATGTTTTATGTTCTCTAACATATTTAAATACTCATTTTGATTTGACTAAAACAACAATTTTATTTAGAAAATCACTATAATGACTTTAACAGATTAATAAATTAACCACCAACAAATCATACATACGTATAATTTCTAATGAATTATAATTTCTAATAATTAAAAAATAAATAAATAAATAAATAAATGAATAAATAAAATCCCTTTGATAATTTAGAATTCCACAAAACTTCTCTCCGCGTCAAAATCTGTTCGTATGCGATATGACGTCAGTAACCGTCTTTCTCAACCGCGTCTAAACGTGAATTTTTAAAAAGTTATTTTTTCGAACATTTAAAAAATTCTCCGCTTTTTCTAACAAATTTCATTTCAAATAAGGATTTATTCTGATGAAGGTCGAATTTTCTTTGTGTGCGGAACATTTTTACATTTTGTTCTATTATCATTATTTCATTTCATTTGGTTATTTAAAAATAATAATAGTTTGAATAATGTACACGTGGATGAACTCCTGACCGAAACACGTGGATGTAAAATTGACTAAAACATCCTATTTCATCCATTCTATACTTTCTTACTTTATTTATTTTTTCAACATATATATATATATATGTGTGTGTGTGTGTGTGTGTGTGTGTGTGAAGAGAAAAATGAAAATGAACCCGACAGTATGTAATATAGTAATAAATTTGAAAAAAACACGGGTTCATAAAATGAGTGTTTCAATCTGTTTCAAATTTTTAACTATATTACACACACACCCATACATACACATACACACACACATACACACACACCACACACACACACACATATATATATATATATATATATATATATATATATATATATATATAAATCTTAGTTATATGCTCATACATAATCAACATATATAATCTTAGTTATATGCTCATACATTATCAACATCATCATCCCAATGATGATGAAGATTATGATAGGAAGAATATATGGATGATGATGATGATGATGATGATGATGATGATGATGGAGAGAAGATATGGATGATGGTGATGATGATGGGAAGATATGGATGATGTTGATGATGGAACAGAGATCATACTGTAGTAGTAGTAATAGTAGCAGTGATGATGATGATGATGATGATGAATGATGGTGATGATGAAGGGGAGAAGATATAGATAATGATGATGATTATATACTCATTCTTTTTAAGCTCATATTCGAGATGATACTGCCGTATGTGAATTATTATTTTCAATCATTACTAATAGACATAAGTAAACGATAATTTTCTCTTTTTTATTTCATCCCCTATATATCCACCATCTTGTGCTTGTACTATTTTGCAAAGGTCAAAGAGTACGCCAGAAGAAAAAAAACATGAATCACACACACATTATATATATATATATATATATATATATAAAGTAACTGAATCGATAAACACCGGATATACATGGCTCCAGGATGTCGCCATTTTACCGTGATCTGGGTCCGAAAGATTCCAGGATTTTTTTTAACCAATCAGAACAAAGAATGATGTACAAGTTGAAGGCTGTACAAAGTAATTGGTCAGTCTCAGGTGTTTTCCCCCTTATAGGTTTCCAGAAGTAAAAAATGCCCCCTTCTCTCCCTCTCTCTCTCTCTCTCTCTCTCTCTCTCTCTCTCTCCTTTCTCTCCCGCCTTCTCTCTCTTCCTCTTCTCTCCCTCTCTCTCTCTCTCTCTCACACACACAAACACAATCTAATACACAAACACACAAACTCTCCACCTCTCTCTCTCTTTCTCTCTCTTCCCCCTTCTCTCCTTCTCTCTCTGTCTCTATCTTTCTCTCTCTCTCTCTTACACACACAAAATCTTATACACAAACACACAGACTCTCTCTCTCTTTCTCTCCCCCTTCTCTCTCTTCCCCCTTCTCTCCCTCTCTCTCTCTCTCTCTCTCTCTCTCTCTCTCTCTCTCTCTCTCACACACAAACACAATCTAATACACAACACACAGAGCCTCTCTCTCTCTCTCTCTCTCTCTCAAACACACACACATGTACTCTCTCTTTCTCTCTGTCTTTATACTCTCTCTCAATCTATACACACACACTCACTCTCTCTCTCTCTCTCTCTCTCTCACACACACACACACATTCTCTCTCTCTCAAACACAATCTTATAAACACTTACATAAACACACACACACACACTCTCTCCCTCTCTCTCTCTTTCACTCTGTCTCTATCTCTCTCAAACAGAATCTTATACACATTTACATAAACACGCTCTCTCTCTCTCTCTCTCTCTCTCTCTCTCTCTCTCTCTCTCTCTCTCTCTCAATCTTATACACATTTTCACAAGCACACATACTCTCTCTCTCTCTCTCGCTCGCTCGCTCTTTCCCAGTCCCCCCCTCTCTCTCTCTCTCTCTCTTCTCAAGCACATTCTTATACACACTTACACACACACATATACACTCTCTCTCTCTCTCTCTCTCTCTCTCTCTCTCTCGCTCTCTCTATCTCTCTCAAACACACACACTGTCACTCTTTCTTTTTTTCGCATACTCTCTCTCACGTTTGTGTGTACACATGAGTGTGAAGTGTAAAACGTGTTCTCTTTCTAACATTCATATTACAATATCGTTCTTGTGAAGTAATTGCATTTACAAAATAAACATAGTATTTATATCTTTCTCCAATGACTCTCTCTCTCTCTCTCTCTCTCTCTCTCCTCTCTCTCTCTCTCTCTTTATATATATTTATATATATATACATCTTTCTCTCTCTCTCTCTTTCTCTCTCTCTTATATATATCTTCTCTTTCTCTCTCTCTTTCTTATATATATATATATTTATCTTTCTCTCTTTCTCTTTCTCTCTCTCTCTCTTTATATATATATATATCTTTCTCTCTCTCTTTCTCTCTCCTCTTTATATATATATCTTTCTCTCTCTTTCTCTCTCTCTTTATATATATATATATATATATATATATTATCTTCTCTCTCTCTTCTCTCTCTCTTCATATATATATATATATATATATATATATATATATATATATATTTATCTTCTCTCTCTTCTCTCTCTTTATATATATATATATATATATATATTATATATATATATATATATATATATCTGGCAGCATATGATGCAAAGGTCAATCTTTAAGCGGATTAAAGTGGTTCGAATTCAGCTTTTCCTTTCCTTGACTGGTTGCCTTAACGAGACTAAAGAATCTAGTCTGCGTTACTATTTACCTACAGGTATAGGGGGGGAGACAGGTGGATTAATTCATTTCTCTCGGGCATGTGCGAAGTGAAATACAAACAGCCTTGGGCAAGATTTGAACTCGGGTCACCAATTCCATTTCATAGAACAATGGCACGCACGCCAACCATATATCTATCTATCTATCTATCTATCTATCTATCTATCTATCAGGGAGGTCATTTTAGTATTGACCTTTAAAGTTGGGCGGCCAGGAAAGTTAAATTGTTTTTCGGGAGAATAAATGTGTCCTGGCCTCCTACTCCAATGGTGATGATGATGATGATGATATTTAGGTCTGAAAATATTGAGAAACCCAAAATACTACCCATCACGAGGCATCCGGTAGCCTAATCGATGCATATCACATAAATGCGTCCTCGCGTCCTGTCCTGAAAAAAAACGCTAAGCGGTGCCTGCTGAAAAACCGACCCGCGCTACGATTGGACTGCATGGGTATTTGAAGGCGTTTTTGCCGAAAAGTTAATGCGATATGAAAGCGATATTTTACCCCCTTTCATGTCCTTTCTTAACAACTAAATGTAAAGGTTTTACATTTTTAAGATATTTATATATTTTTATGATATTTTTAGCGGTTTGAAGGCGTTTAATACAAATAAGAAACGAGACAATTTAGATAATTTTTTAAATTTCTATTCAAAACAAATGTTACCTCTTTTTAATACAATTTAAACTTATTCGAGTTTCAAAATGACAACACATATATATATATATATATATATATATATATATATATATATATATATATATATATATATATGTATGTATATATATAAAGAGAAGAAAGTCCGCAAAATGTATCGTTCTCAGAAAAAATGTTTATTCCTTTTATTTCACATACGCAACACGTGTTTCAGATATTCTGGTATCTTCTTCAGGCTTTGATCAATACATATCTTGATATACATACATATATATATACATATACACATACATAGGTTATGCGTGTTTCTGTAATTTTTCTGTTATTTTTTTGTTATTACAGAAACACGCATAACCTATGTATGTGTATATGTATATATATATGTATGTATATCAAGATATGTATTGATCAAAGCCTGAAGAAGATACCAGAATATCTGAAACACGTGTTGCGTATGTGAAATAAAAGGAATAAAACATTTTTTCTGAGAACGATACATTTTGCAGACTTTCTTCTCTTTTTTTTATAAAATATTACATTTTCTCCCGTTGGAACCAGAACATATAATATATATATATATATATATATGTGTGTGTGTGTGTGTGTGTGTGTGTGTGTGTGTGTGTTGTCATTCTTGGGCCTGAAATTCACCTGATGCCGCCCAACAAAAACATAGCGTTAATTTGCGCAGGAGGTCCGAAAGACAAAGATATCAAAATTACCCTAATTTGAATACAAATTGTTGAAAAAAAAATTATCTACCTTTTTTCGTAGTTTGAAGACGTTAAAAGTGAGCCACAACCCAGGGTTTTTTTTATCGACAAGTAAATCTAAATATTTTAACTTTTATAATAATCTCTTTTTTTTTTCGGTATTTTCATTTTATTTTAATTTAAAACAACTGTAATGAGTTTATCTTTTTTTCGGTATTTCATTTATTTCACTTTTTTTTTTTTAAATCTGTCAAAGTTCAATATTCACTTAACTCTTTGTCAACCAAATTATCCCCATGGCTGTACCAAATTTTCTTGGTATTTTTCTCTTTTTTTACCTGTATGATTGTTACATCATTATTAGAATCCTAATATTTATGTACAGTAGTGTAGAAACCAAAATGGCTGTTATAAGTTGCAGCCGGCGGCCTTGAAGGATTGAATGACAAGGCTTGACCTCATCCTGATTCTTCCGGTGAATACCGTGAGAATCGGTGGAGAAGACCCTCTTCCGGTTTAGATTAGAGACAGATTTTAGTCAGATCGGCCAAAGCCACAACGGTGGTAAGTCGGCGAGAAACCGTGCCGACTCAATCTGAGCAGGAAGTCTGGTGGGGATTTCCGAATAAAATATGATCTAAGTTAAATCGAAGTCTTGTGTTATTATCTAAAAACTACCTATGACACAGGGCTTCTTATAAAGAGAAGTCCCCAATGGAAGACCAGACACGAAGTCCCCAAGACGAAGTCCAGACGCTAGAAGAGACGCCAGAATAATAGAAGTAAGAAAGTAAGGAAAGAGAGTATACAACATGATGAGATATTTCAAACTTCCCTCTATATTCATATGAGAACTCGTTCAATACAAATAAAGATGGCAGAGTTGTCCACGTAGTGATTTTTCAGCGTAAATAAGTGATATGTGCGAGAGCTGCTACCAGCGGCTTATGATAGGATCGCGGTAGTCAGAGATCCACTGTCAGTGGCGTAAAGTAGGCAAAGTGTTAAAAGTATGACAAATCAATTTCTGAAAACAGTTATTAATTTGCAATAAAAGGAATGACTGGAAAATAATGGCAATTATTAATTATCCCGATTGTTTTTTTCTTATTTTTTCTTCTATATTAAAAACAAAACAAAAACAAAATCATGAAGAATTAGATGAATAATTTTTTTAGGTTTTTGTTTTGGGAAAAATGCCAATACTATTGAAGAATTATTTGTATTTTATTTCATTAATAATGGCAGAAATATTTCTTATTGTGCGTATTTTCTTAATAATAATAATAATAATAATAATAATAATAATAATAAAGTCTTGCCGACAGCACGAATTTCTATGTCTTTCGCTCACCACCCGTCCCTATCAGGCATCGTTCCTGGAAACTAGGGGACTTCCTGTCACTCAGATTCTGGTAACAAACAACAACAACAATGAAGAAGAAGAAGAAGAAGAAGAAGAAGAAGAAGAAGAAGAAGAAGAAGAAGAAAGAAGAAGAAGAAGAACTGGTACTAAAAGAGAAGAAGAAGAAGAAGAAGAAGAAGAAGAAGAAGAAGAAGAAGAAGAAGAAGTGGAATTAAAAGAGAAGAAGAAGAAGAAGAAGAAGAAGAAGAAGAAGAAGAAGAAGAAGAAGAAGAACTGGTACTAAAAGAGGAGAAGAAGAAATACTAGAAGAAGAAGAAGAAGAAGAAGAAGAAGAAGAAGAAGAAGAAGAAAATGTAATATAGAAATTAAGATAGAAGAAAAATAGAAAAAAGAAATCACTGTTTGCATTTCCCATAGCCCTAATACAGTTGGAAAGTTACAAATCCAAATATTCCTCCTCCAGTTAAACAGTAGGGCAGAATAGGCTCATTAAGTTTAGTATGGAAACCTGTCTACGAGAAGGAAAACATTGAATTGATATAAAAGGCACTCTTTTCTTGTTAGTCAAAATGACTTTGAAATATTAAGGAGCTGATGGTAGGTGTAGCGATCCACCTCAGACGCAAAAAACAATCTCCTTGGTCTAGCGCTAGTGAAAAGGGGATAGACTCCCTCGCTGATTGGCTGATACCGACTTTAGGCCACCCCGACGACTGAGCTCTTTAACCTTGGTTAGGCAACCAGTATAGGAGAAGGAACACTCTGAATTTGAACTTGTTAAACTCCGCTTAAGAAAATCGACCTGATGTCACATACTGCTCGTGTGGAGAGGTTTATACACATATATATATATATATATATATATATATATATATATATATATATATATATATATATATATAAACAACAGGATTAGTGTTTTGTTTGCTTTTTGTGTTTTTTTAAGGATGAATTGTTTATTTCATTTTATATTGTGTGAGTATTTTTGAAGACAATTAGATCAAGCGTTCGTGACGTAATTGATATTCTCTTACTGTTAATTGATTTCAGCGTACTATTACCCCCTTTCCCTTCTCCCACTAAAATGTTTTCTTTTACTTCCTCCAGTGTAGAGATTTCACAGGGGTCCCATTATTTACTTTCATTGAAATCCAGTTAGCTAGTCCTGTTTCTGAATATTTGTTTAACATGGATGTCAACTTTCATCATGATCGGATCGCTAGTGTATCTACCAACTAGTTATAAACCGACAGAAATTACCATTTATGTATTAGATATAAAAATAAATGGATGTGTAAATAAATTCTCACGTTTATCATATCAATACAATTCTTACTATAAACCTTCAATTCTCGCTACATACACATAAATATATTTGTGTGTGTATGTGTGCGTGTGTATATGTACATATATGTTTGAGTGTATAGAATAACATGATCATATATATATATATATATATATATATATATATGTGTGTGTGTGTGTGTGATTTACTTTAACTGAAGTCTCTTGTAAATTCGAATATGTCTTAAGGCGTATTGAGGAAAATTACAGGAGCAGGTGGTAGCAAGTTTCTTTCTCGATATTTCGAGTAGTTCGTTTGATTATCATCAGAAAACAGAAGGCTATTGTGTCTCTCGAAAGACATATCGACTGATATTCCGACAATAGAAATATAAGGCTCAACTTTTTTCCCAGTTGTTGTATTTTTCTACTCAGCATTTCCCGAATTTAAATACGAAGTAAGAAATTGCCGGCATTTTTTTGACAAAATACGTTCCTTCTGATTCCGACCTTTGTTTCTTTATTTAGGGCCGAATTATGTGCCGAGATGGAAGGGTCGGGATTTGATCAACCCCGATTGGTCCCCTGGGCGAGGAAATCCGTTGTTGAAAGACCAGAAATTTCCAATGATCCCAAGGATATAACAACACTGATGACTTCGCCCTTAATCATCTTATAGATGTATTTTACAAGGTGTTTCTTTATTTAGGGCCGAATTATGTAACTTTTTAAATGCTTCCAAGTAAGTAAGCAAAGTCGTCGGGGTGGCCTAAAGTCGGTATGAGCCAATCAGCGAGGGAGTCTATCCCCTTTTCCCTAGTGCTACAACAAGGAGATTGTTTTTGTGTCTGAAGTAGAACGCCACACCTACCATCAGCTCCTTACTTTACCGCACAGATCCCTGTGCTACTCATACGCTGAGTTGGCGAGAGCCGGTATCGAACTAGGAACCTTGTGGTTTCTAGCCGAATGCTCTATTGACTGAGCTAACCAGGACCTTTTCATCATTTACTAGCAGGACCTGTGGATATAACACAGTATGATAATTTAATTATTACAATGTTTGATATGGAAATAACTATAAATTTAACCATCTCTCTCAATCTACCGCTTGGAACAAAATAACCCTGTATGGGTTGACATGCCGTCAAAATCATCAACCAATCAATATATTTATTTGACATTATAAACTTATCTGATGAGGTGATTTCCTATCCACTTAGCATCAAACTACTGCCAAAATCAAGAAGAAATCCTTGAAAAAGACATTTAAAAAATAAATTTGACCAGCCCTCATAACCTACCACTTGGAATAAAATAATCCTGGATCGGTTGACATGCCGTTAAAATTAATCAACCAATCAACATATTTATTCGGCATTATGAATTTATCCGATGAAGTGATTTCCTATCCACTTAGCAACAAATTAGTCAAAATCAAAAAAAAATCTTGGAAAAAGACATAAAAATAATTTTGACCATCCCTTCCAACCTAACGCTTGGAACAAAATAACCCTGTATGGGTTGAAATGCCGTCAATTAATCAACCAATCAACATATTTATTCTGCATAATAAACTTATCCGATGAGGTGATTTCCTATCCACTTAGCAACAACATACAGTCAAGATCAAGAAAAATTCTTGAAAAAGGCATCAAAATAAATTTGACCATCCCTCATAACCTAACGCTTGGAATAAAATAATCCTGGATGGGTTGACCAGTCGCTAAAATCGCTCAATCAGTTTATCAACGCATTTACTTTGCATTAAAAGAACCAAAAAGTGTTTATATGCCGTAAAACCCTTGGGAAAGGTATGAATCCTACTCTCCCTCCAGCTATGGGCAAATAGTACGGCAGACTGGGCTCTTTAACCTTGCTTAGGCAACCGGTCTAGGAGAATGAAAACTCTGAACTCAAACCTGTTAAACTCCGCTTAAGAAATTGACCTTGTGTTGCATCCTGCTCGTGCGGAGGGGTTGGTAAATATATATATGCCGTAAAACAAAACAACTAGTTTACGAAACTATGGGAAAATAAAATCAATAAAAATCCTTGACAAAAACATTTGAGAATCCCTCATAACCTACCGCTTGGAATAAAATAACCCCGGATGATTTGACATGCCGTTAAAATCAATCAATCAATCTATCTATCTATCAACATATTTACTTGTACCAAAAATGTTGATATGTCGAAAAACAAAACAAACAAGCTCACGAAACTATGTTAAAATAAAATCGAGAAAAAAACCTTGACAAAAACATAACAATAAATTTGTCCCTCCCTCCCAGCCTAGCGCTTGGCATAAAATAACCCTTGGGTGGTAGACATGCCGTTAAAATCAATCAATCAGTCTATCAACATATTTACTTGGCATTAAAAGTACCAAAAAGTGTTGATATATCGAAAAACAAAACAACAAGCTCACGAAACTATGTGAGATGAACGCTCGCTTCAGAAATATTCTATATATTACATTTGGGAGCTTTTGCCTAAGCTAATTTTGCAACCCATTGATCGTCGAGTGTATAAGATCCTCCATTATTAACTAACTCATCACTTTGAAAATCCTTTTGGTATTCACAAGATGCGTTATTGCCGGTGCGAGATGAAAGACAAAAGAAGACAAGAAAATGATACTCTAATACCGAAGGCATTTTTACTGTTAGTATTTTAGCACAGTGTGGAATGACTTAGGGTTGATCAGCTTTGAACACTGAGATCTCATATCGTATCGATTCGAGATTCGAGTGTGCTATTAATTCAAAATTAAAATTGCCTATCGTTTCGAAACTCCTATCACAACAGATGCAGGTGCGAATCAATTGTCATAGGACATATAATTGAAACTGCGAATTTTAGTTGGTATGTTCTAAGTAGAGATGATAATCTGCTGAATATATTCCTTAATAAAACGCTCCATCCTCGTCTGCCTCTCTCTCTCTCTCTCTCTCTCTCTATATATATATATATATATATATATATTATATATATATATACATAAGGATGTTTGGTATGTACGTGTCGACTTATAACGCCAAAAAGAATGCGTGCCGTGTAATGGTTAAAGTCGTAGGAAATGGACTCGTCTCCCCGAGTTCAATTCCTGGCTGAGGTCATTGCATTTCACTTAGCGCTATTACCCTTGGTAAAGGAATGAATCCGACTCTTCCCCCAGCTATGGATAAATAGTAGGGCAGACTGGGCTCTTTAACCTTGATTAGGCAACCGGTCTAGGAGGAGGAAAACTCTGAATTCAAACCTGTTTAACTCCGCTTAAGAAATTGACCTTGTGTCGCATCCTGCTCGTGCAGATTGGTAAATATATATATTTATTTCTTAATGGTGAATATTTTCCCTTGTGTCGCATCCTGCTCGTACAGAGGGGTTGGTAAATATATATCTATAACGCCAAAAAGAGACGTGACTCAGATTGGAAATTTGAATACGCCTTAATACCCTTCTAACTAAGAAACACACCAAATTTGGTTATTGATTTTTACTGATTAAGGGATATAATTAATTAATCATACAAAAATCAAACGATTTTCGGAAAGTATCGTAAGCTGCTCCAGGTGATAGGTGTATCAGCAGAAGCTTGGCTGCTGCTTATTTCAGCAGAAGAAGAAAAAAAGAAAGAAAGAAAGAAAGAAAGAAAGAAAGAATATCATCTGCGTGTTGCTACCAGTCTTTCAAAATGTCCGCTACAACAATGACTAAATTTTAACGTAAAATCAAATTTTTTGTCCAATCTTTTAACGTAAAATCAAATCTTTGTCCATATTCTTAAATTGTACGCTCACTTTATTTCATTTACGGTTATATTTTTTTTAAAATAAGATTTTAAATGTACATAAAAATATCATGAAAATGTTTTAAAATATTCACCAGTATAGGGTCGTATGTAAAAAAAAAAACGAGTTGTTTTGTAATTAATACTAATGGTAAAAAAAAAGTCTTAAATTTTTAGAGAACTAATGGAAAATTTTAAAACAATATGTTTTTAAAATACTAGCTTGAGTTTAAGCAAAAAGAGATATTGCAATCCGATAATTCAGCTTACGGAAATAATGAAAATTATGAACGAAAACAATGTTTAATGTTGTTCACATTTTCGTACCATTAAATCAACTGACTACCCCGCCCTATCGGCTGGGGCGTTAGAATGCACCGACTGCACCTCTGCAGAGGGGTAAGACTCCCCCAATGGGGCCACCTGTTGGCCGTGGGTGGCGACCTGTGATGCTTAAGGATAGAGCCCATGTGGATGAGCAGTTCATGACATGCAATACTCCACTTTGGCCCTATCTTGGGCTAGACGGGCTGTCGGAGAGGCCCCCTCCGATCAATCGGCTGGTCACGTTGAGCCCTATCACCTATATGATTTTCCCAACCCTATTGCCCTTATGGCAAGCCCCAGTCCCTTTTTATCATATGGGTGCTACAAGGCGGTGGCTGCGGGTCTACATATCCTGGGAATAACGTTAAACTCTATCTGATGGTGAGGTTACAGTTTTGGAGGTTTGGGGAATGTGGAGCACCCCTTCATCACCATTGCTCCCTGGTCCACTCTGACCCGGAGTGGTAGTACCTGTTAGGGTTCCATCTATGGGTTAAATAGAAAAATGTATTTATAAAAAAATTGTATTATCCATTAAGAATTGATTTATTTGAAAACTTTATCGGCATTAAATGACCCACTGAGGTTGATATGCCGTAAAACAAAACAAACAAACAAAACAAAACCAAACTGACTACCGGGAATTTATTTAACAAATTCTATGAAAAATGAAAATATGTTTAAAATATTTTTTTTCTTAAAATATGTTAGTCGAAATATTTTTTACGATTATCATGTTTTATGAAATCTGAAAAAAATAAACAGATAAAAAACGATTTTTAATTTTTTTTTTCTCTATAAAGATAATAGTCTGAATAATTATATCAGATTTTTATAAGTTTCTATAGGGGATTTTGTTTTTAGTAAACATGATTTCTGAATTCTACTAAAAAATGTCAATATTATGACATGAAATTGTTTCAAAACACTCAAAAATACAGTGTTACATGAAAAAATATTTTCAATGTTTTAAAAAAAATCCCCAATATAAACACTGTAATACATAAATTTTCGGTGATTTTTTTTTAATTGTTCCTAAAAAAAATTTCGTCCGGTCATAGACCGGGTACTTTTGCTAGTATACATATAAAAGGATGTTTGGTATGTACGTGTCGAGGTATAACTCCAAAATGGGAGGTCACTCAGATTCGAAATCATGCATACACATTGATATTCTTCTAACTAAGAAACACGCCAAATTTGGTTATCGATTTTTTTTCTAATTAAGCGATATAATTCAATAATTAAACAGATTTTAAAATCTCATATACTGAATTTAAGTTTTTGTCATATATACAAAACCGATTTTAGAAAAACAGAATTATGTTTCAAAACACTCAAAAGCAAAGGATTACATTTTTTTATTCTATAAATTATTCTCTCTCTCTCTTACCCACTATTTCCCTGGTGTTCTTAAAAAAAAATTAAGTCCGACCATTGACTGGGTACATTTGCTAGTATATATATATATATATATATATATATATATA
>CM042171.1:1187078-1239578 GCA_023376005.1 Doryteuthis pealeii | reverse complement strand
CAAATGTCATTTGTAATAAGCCAAGGACATTTTCTGCCGAATGAAAGTGTCGCTTTTCTTTCGCCCTTCCGTAAATATCAATCTCATTCTGCAAATAGAAGAGTGCTTAATTCTTCAATCATCGAAAAGTGACTTCTGTCCGACAATGTTTATACAACGCACGCCATGTTGGCTTTGCTTTGTCAACGAAGTGTTAATGGGAGGATTTAGTAAGTCAACCCCAAGTTGCGAAGTGTAACAAGCAATCAGATTGTAATGATTGCGAAAATCCTTCATTCGACAGAGTTTGTGCTTTCTTAGATATGGACCGTAAGTAGTTCTGTCAAAAAGTATAGCGAATCGATTTACAGTGCGTGATGCTTAGTTAATGGGTTCGTTGTTGTTGTTGTTGTTGTGGGGGTTGTTGTAACTGATTCGGGTCAATCGGATATATTTCAGGACAGTGACAATTATCGGCCTTGATAATTTTATGAGCATACAATAGTGTTATACCAGCCGTTCCTACAGTGGAGAATATACACCGGTTCTCACTATAAATAGTGAGACACCGAGGGAAAAGGTTGTACTGTTACCGTACTGTTACTGTTTAGCGGCAAGCTAGCCGTTCTTGTACCTTATTGTAAATACACTTGTCTCTTTTTACCCTACCTCGACTTGACTTGTTTTTTTACTGTTGAATTAACATCACAACAAATAGAAATCATCATCATCATGTCGTACAGGCAGCACGGATATCCATGACAATCTCTCGCCAACCTTCCCTGTCATTCATTGCACCTGGGAGTTCTTCCTCGCTGCAGCCAGCATCTTTACATAGATGGTCAATGTAGGTCCTTGCTGGGCGGCCCACACTAGCATGTCCATGTGTTGGCTTCCACAGGAGAACATCGCTTATGAGTTTGTCCTTGCTTCTCCAGCAGTGTCCTGCATGTCTAGTCCGTGTCACTCGGATGATCTGTGAGATAGGGGGCAGGTGACCATACAGCTGCTCCCTTGTGGGGTGCTGTTTCCACGACTTGTTCAGTACTGCACGCAACATTCTTGTGCAGGTCCCATCTAGCTTACTCTCAAGGCACCTCGTCAGGGTCTAGGTGGTGCAGCCATACAACAGTACTGATATAACTACAGCCTGGAAGAAATGTCGCTTCAGCTTGTCAGTGAGATCAGATTTCCATATGACTGACAGTTTTTGGCCAGCCATGCTTTTCCTATTCGTACATTAATATCGTCATCTGTGGATGAGATATTACTACCTAGGTATGTGAATTGTTCTACTGGCTTAAGGGGCTTACCGTCTAGTGTGGAGTATAGGAATAGTATATTCAAAGTTTATTCTTTTTGACAACGGTTCGATTATACAAATAGTGGAATCTTGTTTATACAAGGGGAGTTAAAAGGGTATCGACATTTTTGTACTTTTTGACACACCTTGTATTCTGAAAAATTAACGTTTCATGCGTTGTTCCCTTTTTGTCTTGGTAAATACAGCTTGGAACTCAGTATTTTTATGACCCAGCTTGAATTAAACAAACGTTATAATCATTGTTCATTTATATCTCGGTAAATATAGTTTCAATCTCGATACTTTTAGGACACACTTCACATATATATATATGTGTGTGTGTGTGTGTGTGTGTGTGTGTGTGTGTGAGGATTGGAGTAAATCCGACAGAATATAGTAAAGAATAGAGGGAAAATGTGGACAAAAGAACAACTCAAACGAGTAGATGTTGGAGATATATTTCGTCTTGTCTAGAGCAGGACTTCATCAGTCTGTATGATGCATTAATGTTCAAATAAGAGACTGATTAAGCCCTGCTCAAGGCAAGACGAAATATATCTCCTGCATCTATTCGTTTGAGTTGTTCTTTTTTCCACATCTACCCACTTTACTTTACCATACCTATATCTATATCTATATATATGTGTATTTGGGCAGCATTATTTCATTTATACATGTAGAATTAAACGAAAGGCACATCTCCTGTTTAACAATTTTATTTTTGGTATTTTCTAATTTTCTGGCCAACTTTTTAATGTTGGGTGGAATTGGTGGATAAGTCAACCAAAGTTCAGTTCCCGAGTACTTTCGGCACTTCGAAGTGCCATCATCCAGCCTCCGCATTAATATAATTAAAAAAAAAAACTGGAATACATCACCCCTGATGATGACACTTCGAAGTGCCGAAAGTACTCGGGAACTGAAGTTTGGTGGACTTATCCACCAATTCCACCCAAACATTAAAAAGTTGGCCAGAAAATTAGAAAAGATCAAAAATAAAATTGTTAAACAGATTTGCCTTTTGTTTAATTCTATATATATATATATATATATATATATATTATATATATATATATATATATATATTCTATTAATTATCTAATTAATTGTCTTAATAAGAAAATTAAGTATCCATTAAGAATGAATTTATTTTAAAACTTTGTCGGCATTAAATGATCCACTGTAGTTGATATGCCGTAAAACAAAACAAAGCAATAAACTAGAATGGGAACCGTAGTTTTATGACAATACATGGTACCTATGAATAATATATGTAAAAAAATATATCTTAATGCATTCTCCCAGCAATGTTCCGATTATATTTATCAAAACGTCGTTTTCATTTACCCAGAAGAGAAAAAAAAAATTAACAGAGATAGCTATCGCCATTAAAATTCGATAGAACAAGCATCAGCAAAATTTGATCGGTGAAATAGCCTTTGAAAACTTTTCCCGCAATAAATAGTTTTAGTGATGAGGATATTCGTCCGATTATGCCCGCGGATGGAGATAATCCTGCCAAATAAAGCGGAGAATAGCATCTACTGGCTGGAACGTTAACGGCTGTTTAGCGCGGGGCGATCTAATGGTGAGATTCCAGTTCTGGAGGTTTGGGGAATGTGGAGCACCCTTTCATCACCATTGCTCCCTGGTTCACTCTGACCAGAGTGTTAGTACCTGTTTGGTTCCCATCTATGGGTTAAATAGAACAATGTGTTTAAGAAGTTAGTTAAAACAATTAGATATCGATCAAGAATGAATAGAATAAAACGTTTAAGGCATAAAATAAGTCAACAAGTGTTGACATGCCCTAAAATTCATCTAACCAACCAACCAACCAACCACCCAACCTAGGGATTCAAATCTATCTTTTATTTTCAATTTGTTCTCATCTATCTATCTATCTATCTATCTATCTATCTATCTATCTCTCTCTCTATATATATATATATATATATATATATATATATATATATATATATCATTCTATTAATTATCTCATTAATTGTGTTAATAAGAAAATTAAGTATCCATTAAGAATGAATTTATTTCAAAATTTGTCGGCATTAAATGATCCACTGTAGTTGATATGCCGTAAAACAAAACAAAGCAATAAACTCGAATGGGAACCGTAGTTTTATGACAATACATGGTAGTTTTATGACAATACATGGTACCTATGAATAATATATGTAAAAAAATATATCTTGATGCATTCTCCCAGCAATGTTCCGATTATATTTATCAAAACGTCGTTTTCATTTACCCAGAAGAGAAAAAAAAATTAACAGAGATAGCTATCGCCATTAAAATTCGATAGAACAAGCATCAGCAAAATTTGATCGGTGAAATAGCCTTTGAAAACTTTTCCCGCAATAAATAGTTTTAGTGATGAGGATATTCGTCCGATTATGCCCGCGGATGGAGATAATCCTGCCAAATAAAGCGGAGAATAGCATCTACTGGTTGGAACGTTAACGGCTGTTTAGCGCGGGACTATAAATCGGCGGTACCAAGCAACAGTACAGTTGACTACTTTTTATGAGAGCGTCATCTTCAAATGGCGAGCGACTATATTCCAACGGAGAACAAGTAAAGCGAAGAAGAACTAGCCAGGCGGAAGAAGTAAAGTCCTATAAAATTTTCAAATGGGGGTGGGGTGGGGGCTGGGGGTCGGGGAGGTCTCTCTGCAAACTAGAGTGTTAAAGTTTAGAAGAAGATCGCCAAAAAAAAGAGATTCAACGGGAAGAATTTTGGTGCTCGTAAAACCAAGACAATATATATATATATATATATATATTATATTATATATATATAATATATATATGTTTGTGTGTGTATATAAATATATATATATATATTTATTATATACATAAATATATATACATGCATGTGTGTATATATATACAAAGATATATACCCACAAATAAATATATATATATATATATATATACATATACACACGTATATATATACATACATATATATACATATATGTATATATATATATACACTCATATATATGGATATATGTATACACACAGATACAGACATATATATACACATATATTCAAACACATGTATATATATATATATATATATATGGGGGGGTATTTATATATATTTATATATACATAAATATATATACATGCATGTGTATATATATATACAAAGATATATACACACAAAAAATATATATATACACACGTATATATATATACATACATATACATATATATATACACTCATATATATGGATATATGTATACACACAGACACAGATATATATATACACCTATATACTAACACATGTATATATATATATGTGTGTGTGTGTGTGTATTTATATATGCATAAATATATATACATGCATGTGTGTATATATATACAAAGATATATACACACAAATATATATATATACACACGTATATATATATACATACATATACATACATATATGTATATATACACTCATATATATGGATATATGTATACACACAGATACAGACATATATATACACCTATATACAAACACATGTATATATATATGAGTGTGTGTGTGTGTATATATATATATATATTTATATATACATAAGTATATTTACATGCATGTGTGTATATATATACAAAGATATATACACACAACTATATATATATAAACGTATATATATATGCATACATATACATACATATATATATATATGTATACACTCATATATATGGATATATGTATACACACAGACACAGGCATATATATATATACACCTATACACACACACACACACACACACACACACATATATATTATATATATATATATATATATATATATATATATATATATGTATATATATGATTGCAACTTCTTCACAGAAGAAGGCATTTTTATAAATTTACACATATACAAACACACAGATATATGTACATATATATATATACGTATATATACATATGTATACACACAGATACATGTACCTATACATATACACATATATATACCCACACAAAACACACACACATATATACACAAACAAACATATATATATATATACATATATTTACAAACATATCTATACATATCTATACACATAAATACACATATATGGTTAGCTCAGTCGGTAGAGCATTCGCAAGAAACCACAAGGTTCCTAGTTCGATACCGGTCCTCGCCAACTCAGATTATGAGTATCACAGAGATCTGTGCGGTAAAGTAAGGAGCTGACGGTAGGCGTGACGCTCCACCTCAGACGCTTAAATAATCTCCTTGGTCCAGCGCAAGTGAAAAAGGGATAGACTCCCTCGCTGATACCGACTTTAGGCTGCCCTGACGACTTTACTTTTTAATTATATACATAAACATATACCTATATATGCGCACATATGCATATGTATGCATACACATATACGCATATACAATAACACACATACACACACGTTATATATATATGCATAAGTATATATATATGTGTGTGTGTGTGTATGTGTACATTTTTTTGGGGGGAGATCGTTATTCGGTGGGTGTTAAATGCGCGCCAAATATTCAGATATTAAAACTCACCCTGATTAAAGAAGCTCTGGCGAAAAATAAAACCAAAAATAGATTTTAAAAAAAAAGAAAAACAATAACAACTGAGAAAGGTACTCGAATATATATATATATATATATATATATATATATATATATATATGTATATATATATATATATATATTTGGAGGATATGTGCTTAATTGAAGTCATACCTAATTTTGAAAATTAATTAGTTAATAATTATTGAATTTAGGCGGGCATATATGTGCAAATGTAAGGCTAAAAAATCGAGAAAATGTCAATCCTGTTTAGCCTTACATTTGAACATATATGCCCGCCTAAATTCATTAACTATTAATTATTTAACTATTAATTAATTTTCAAAATTAGGTATGAATTCAATTAAGCACATATCCTCCAAAAGTTGTCGGCTTAAATTCATACAAAAATAAACACATTTGTTTGTTTACTTACCTCATATATAATATATATATATATATATATATATATATATGTGTGTGTGTGTGTATGTGTGTGTGTGTGTGTGTGTGTGTGTGTATATGCATATATAGTGACAGCCATGTATATATATATATATATATACATATATGTATATATATATATATACATGGTAGTCACTATATATACATATATATA
This sequence comes from Doryteuthis pealeii, assembly GCA_023376005.1. NCBI lineage: Eukaryota > Metazoa > Mollusca > Cephalopoda > Myopsida > Loliginidae > Doryteuthis > Doryteuthis pealeii. The sequence continues at coordinate 1,233,110 of CM042171.1, read as the reverse complement.
TATATATATATATATGGCAGTCACTATATATACATATACATACATGCTATATATATATATATATATATATATATATATATATTCTTTAAAAATATTGTTGAACTTTGGGATTGTTGAAACAAAAATTTTCCTTTTTGTTTTCATATAGGCTGGAACTGCGAATTATATTGTTAATTTGTTTATATGTCCATTTTTTAATCATAGCCAGGGCTCCCACCGCCCTGTCGCCTGGGGCATTAGAATGCACCGACTGCACCTCTGCAGAGGGATAAGAATCCCCCAATGGGGCCACCTGTCAAATATATGCACCGGTAGGGTGCATATATTTGACAGTTTTTTTTATTCTCCCCAAATCAGCTATTATTCGGATTCTAATAAAATATTTTCTTGATATCCGGTACGTTTATAAATTCGTTGTTTATCTTTATATACCAATCGTTTTGTCATGTTTATTTCTTTACAAGCATATCAACTCCTTATTTTTCTTGGTGTTTATTTTTTTTTTTACCTGCGTGATGTTATATTTCAAAGTTCACTATCTAATCACCTCAGATCTCATTATATCTTATTATAATGGAGATTGTGGGTTTGCCTGTCTGTAACCGAAACTATATTACTATACAAGTCACAATTTCCTTTGTTATTTACATCACATTCTCCATGATTTTATTTTTTATTTAAACCTCAATTATTAATAAAATTGTTTTACATTATTACTTGTTATCTACATAATAATAACATGCAATTGTATTTATATATACAACAAAATAGCGGTTTACAGTGTGAATGGGAAGGCTAATTTGCATATTGATATTAGAAATTTAATTTTAATAAATATATGCTTAGTATTATTGATTTCTAATTGTTTGGTTTTATTTTAACGAATATGAGCAAAAATCTCGGGGATAAATCTTTAAAGAAATCCATTAACAAGAAGAAATAATTGTAATTTTATTCTTTACTTCCTATTTTAACTAAATAGTTAAATTAGGAAAATTTACCAATGAGTTTCAAAGTTGTTCTATTTTTCAATCATACCCCCTCTGTTCCAAATCTTTTTATCTGCATTCTTATTTAGTTTCATTAGCCTTTCTAATTTAATATGATATTTTATCATATTAAAACTTAAATACTTGCACCCGGAGGGTGCATATATTTGCTAGTTCAAATAAAGTACTATTATTATCATAATCTGATTCCTTCAGCTAATTTATAATGAAATAACCATCATATTTTTTAAATGATGAGAAGATGGTGTAATTAATTCGAAAGGATTAATACTAAAGAAATGCAGTTGACTTACTTATTTATACACACATTGTGACATTGTGGTGTAAGGTGTAAATGACAACCATTCTATCCCTAAAATCCTGCGAAGGCAATTCTGATGGAATCTCTCGAGTGTCCTGAGATATCGACCAACCCGTCCGCATAAGCAGGATTTGACACAAAGTAATTATTAAGCGGACTTGAACTGGGTTTAATTCAGAATTTTCCTTCACTAATACTATTTGCCATATCAAGCTTAAAGAGCCCAGTCTACACTACTATTTACCCATAGCTGGAGGGAGAATATTTGGATGCATACTTCATCCAAGTGTTTTAATACTTTTAAGTTCGATCTTGATTAACTTCTACAACTTGCAAGTTCGATTCCCGCTGTGTAATGTTTAACAAGAATTATTAAAACTAGCAGAACGTGTGGATATACCACAAAATGATAATTCAATTATTCCAATGTTGGATATATTTACTTGAGAGCTATTGCTAAATACTTCAATATGTAAAAAGTATAAAAAGGGTAAGGTAGCATGGATACGGGGTCAGCGGTGCCTGATTACTGACAGTTTACTTTTTATAAACTGTAAGAAAACAAATAGCATTTAATAACAGCGAATACAACAAATAAGAACAATTTAAATTTTAAACTTCAACAAATAGACATATCAAGAGATAGAAACTCACAGCTTGTTGCTTAATTCCGATCAGCCTGGCAGCGCTAATCTAACTAAAGGTCCCCTTTCCACTTCTTGGTTAGGGTTCCTAAACCGCAGAAACTAGTGCTCTGCACCAAATGATGTTAACTCTTAAACTACCCTAAATTTAATACTCTTGGTGGTAGTTAATTTATACAAATATAACCCGTCAGTCGCTAAAGGGCTCACAGAATTTCCGAAATTGGCCGTCAAGATCGGATTTTCTGCATTAACCCAGGATTGCAGGGTCTCTATATTTGCTGAAAGTCTAGTCGAATGCTCACACTGTGTTTAGATCTCAAACGACTAGAAATCTGCTATAGAAACTGATTTTCAAGGTTAATGGCGGCCTAGTGGTCACATAAAAAAAACAACGACTCTTTTTCTTCTTCAAATTCAAAAACATTTATATTCAAATAACAAAAGAATACAAACAATTATTTGTGTATTTAAGATTTATATATAGCAAGTAAATCAGTTTGCGCTCCAGAAAGTATGGGAGCTAATATTGAAAAAAAAACATTTTGAAGGTAATAGATTGTGATAAGAATGTAATATAAAATAGCTATGTACGGACACTGGGTGCCGTGCCGAGGACTTGCCTGGGTTGATGATCAATAGGAACGGGGTGAAAGAGAGGGGGAGAAGATGGTGATATCAATTAGTGCTGTCAACACGATGAAGAGGAGGAGGAGGAGGAGGAGAAAGAGAAGGAGGATTTAGTTTGGTTTGGTTTGGTTTGTTTTACTGCATATCAACCTCAGTGGGTCATCTAATGTAGTCAAAGTTTTGTGTTTATTACCGGGAATAAGAAAAGAATAGAAAAGAAACTGAATTTGTCCGTTCATATGGAAATATTGGTTTAGTTTAGTTTTGTTTTGTTTAACAGCATATCATCCTCAGTGGGTTATTTAATGCTGATAAAGTTTCGAAATAAATCCATTCTTAATGAATAAACAATGTTTTTTATAAACACATTTTCTCATTTAACCCATAGATGGTACCCTAACAGGTACTACCATTCCGAGTCAGAATGAATTTAGGAACAATAGTGATGAAGGAGTGCTCCACATTCCCTAAACCCCAGAACTGGAACCTCACCATCAGATAGAGTATAACGTCATTCCCAGGACATGAATTCCCTCAGCCACCGCCTTCTAGAACATATATGATAAAAATTGCTGGAACTTGCAATAAGTGCAATATGGTCGGGACAATCATATAGGTGCAGGGGTTTGCCAATTGATTAGATGGGGCCTCTCCGACCGTTCGTCTAGCCCATGCCAGGGCAAAAGTGGAGTGTTGCATGTCATGGACTATTCATCCATCAGGGTTTCATCATCGCAGGTTGCCATCCACGGCCAACAGGTACCCCTATTGGGGGTGGGGGCGAGTTTTAACCCTCTTCAGAGGTGTAGTCGATGTATTCTAACGCCACAGCCGACAGGGCGAGATGATGATTATGATTATGATGATGATGATGATGATGATGATGATGCAACGGCTATTTACGGACATTGGGTGCCGTTCTGAGGACATCTGGAGTGAGGGATGGGTGGGGAGAGAGATAGGAGGTAGAGAGGGTGAATTAGTATTGTCTACACCATGATGATGGGCCGGTTTAGCTCAGTCGGTAGAGTGTTCGGCAAGGTTCCTAGTTCGATACCGGTCCTCGACAACTCAGCTTATGAGTAGCACAGGGATCTGTGCGGTAAAGTAAGGAGCTGAGGGTAGGTGTGGCGCTCCACCTCAGATACTAAAATAATCTCCTTGGTCTAGCGCTAGTGAAAAGGGGATAGACTCGCTCGCTGATTGGCTGATACCGACATTAGGCCGCCCCGACGACTTTACTTACTACACCATGATGATAATGATGATGATATATTCCTGTATGTTTTCGTTCCCTTCAAAAAGTGAAATCACATTTTTTAAAGTCATCCGGTTTTGTCATTTACCGTAACCGGGGGACAAATTTTGATTAAATAAATTGGCAATAGAACCAATCAAAGTTTCGGTGCGATAAATAGGAGGAGGCGGTTGATTGAACTGGTTGATTTTCATTTGAAGCTTAAAAGATTAGAAACCTTCTTATCTATCTCCCACTAATATTGCGTCTGCCTGAAATTTTCCTGAAATTGTCAACGCTTATATAATACACGGATGGTGGATCCTCATAGTGTCACCCAGAGTGGTAGTACCTCTTATGGTAAGTACGGTTAGTAGATCTAGTACAATATACTGTCCTGAGTAATCTGAACATTAGCTTCAAAAAGAAGTAACCTACCTTTGTTTATTTCACTTTGAAGAAGCTGTATGTTTTGGTCGGCCGTTTTCATTTCCCCGTAATCAATACAACTGCATGTTTTAACACGAATATATCATAAAATGTGTTCTTAATAACAATTAAGTTCATTTCAAATAATGCACAAGCACAATTAAGAACATATTTTATGATATTTTCGTGTTAAGACATGCAGTTGTATTGATTCAAACAAATTTGTATTTTCAGTGTAGATTTACGGTGAAATGAAAATGGCCAACCAAAAACAGACGGCTTCCTCAAAGTGAAATAAATAAGGGGAGGTTACTCTCATTTATGTAGCTAATGTTCAGATTACCCAGCCTTGTTAGATCTCATCTATATGTTCAATAGATCAACAATGAGTTTAAATGTGTTTTAAAAAATTGAGATTTTTAAAAAGTTTGAATACCCAACAAGAATGAATAATCAAAATGTCTTCGGCATAAAATAACCTAAGAATTGACTTTTCTTGAGATCCAAATAACAATATACAGCTAAGGAAGTATGTTTATAGGTAATTTCATATCAAATCATCCAGGCCATATCACCCACCCCCTTCAAACTTTCTGAACATTTGCCCAGGTGTGGATTATCTTAAAGTTAGCCGATCCCCAATGTTTGAGCTTCCAATTTCAGAAATTAGCTTCCGTTCTGGGCAAATATCAAACTATCTTTTTGGTCCAAATAATGTTCAATATATGTGAAATAATAATAATAATAATAATAATAATAATAATAAATCGTAGATGCAGTGCCACATCGGGATATTGATCTTGCTAGGAAAAATCAGAAATCCTTAATAACGTAAAATTGGTTGACTTTAAAGACTTTTTATATCATTGTTAGATTCCTTGGACAAAAATACTTTTATAAACTAATTTTTAAAAGTGGGAAAGCTCTAGAACTCATTTTACAGACAAAAAATAGATTACAAAAAGTAGATATTTTTCGCACTCCCCCTCAAATTTGGAGAGTTAAAATCGACATAACCCCACTAATTTTGGGAATTGGAAGCTTAAATTTTGGGGATTGGCTAATTTTATCCTGATCCACACCTCGACAAATTTTCAGAAAATTTGAAGGGGGTGGGTGACAATTTTACATTTTTCTGGATGATTGGCGTGAAATTAGCCATATATATTATCAAAGGGCCGGGTTAGCTCAGTCGTTAGAGCGTTCGGCTAGAAACCACAAGGTTCCTAGTTCGATACCGGTCCTCGCCAACTCAGCGTATGAGTAGCACAGGGATCTGTGCGGTTAAAGTAAGGAGCTGATGGTAGGTGTGGCGCTCCACCTCAGATGCTAAAACAATCTCCTTGGTCTAGCGCTATTGATAAGGGGATAGACTCCCTCGCTGAATGGCTGATACAGACGCCCCGTCTACTTTACTTTTACTTTTTATTATCAAAGGCAGATTTTTTTTTTCTTAATGTGATTAGATATTAGCATCTTTGCTAATTGAAAGACTAAAAGAAACATCAGAAAGAAGTACGGTTGTTTTATACACCTTTGATCAGGGTATCAAAATGGCGAGAGAAGGAGAGAGGATAGGTCTTATGAGGTTCTATTGTAATATATTGCCTGCTCGACAAGTTTGCAACCGGGAAAACAGGTGCAGATGACTGGCGCGCATGCGCAAGAAATGCGTGGGTGTCAAACATGGATCTGAAAACAAAAAAAAAGGAATTGCCTTAAACGTAATTGAACCGATTTTGGCACCCGAAAAGACAGAGTCAATCGACAATGCGTAGGCACAAAAAATGTGTAGGTGTAGCCTATAACTACTAAAACAAGCTGCGTGAGTGCGAGAGGTGTGTCCACGCGAAGACTGCGTAGGTGTCACGGATCAAAGAGGCGTGGCCTCTGTTTGAGTTAATGAATTATATAAAATAAATTTTGAAATTGGATAGAGCAGATCGAGATCGAGATCACTCGGAGTCAGAACTCCCGAAGGCTCCTGTGTGTGTGGATACTCTACCGACGGCTTTCAGTCTACACAGAAGCGATGAATAAAAATATAACTTTTCAAAAAATCAAAAATTCTATCCACACCTACCATAAAACTGATGACCTAATTCCCCCTTCCCCAACATGCCCTACAACTTTCTTATACTATTTCCCACTCTTCATACAATTGTCGGCTGGGGCTTTAGAATGCACCCACTGTACCTCTGCAGAAGGGGTAAGACTCCCCCAATGTGGCCACCTGTTGGCCGTGGGTGGCGACCCGTGATGCTTAAGGATAGAACCCAGGTGGATAAGCAGTTAATGACAGGCAATACTCCACTTTGGCCCTATCTTGGGCTAGACGGGCGGTCGGAGAGGCCCCCTCCTATCAATCGGTTGGTCACGTCAAGCCCTAGCACCTATATGATTTTCCCAACCCTACTGCCCTTATGATAAGCCCCAACCCCTTTTTATTATATGGGTGCTAGAAGGCGGAGGCTTCGGGTCTACATGTCCTGGGAATGACGTTAAACTCTATCTGATGGTGAGGTTCCAGTTTTGGAGGTTTGGGGAATGTGACGCACATATTCATCCCCATTGCTCCCTGGTCCACTCTAACCCGGAGTGGTAGTACCTGTTAGGGTCCCATCTATGGGTTAAATAGAAAAACATGAGTTAATAAACAAAATTGTATTATCCATTAAAAATTGATTTATTTCAAAACTTTATCGGCTTTAAATGACCCACTGCCGTAAAACAAACAAAACAAATCATACAATGAAGCAAAATTTTCTTATAACCAAACAAGAATTTTACCCAACTTGTATGTATATATATTACATAAATATATTATATTATGTGTGGTGTGTGGTGTGTGTGTGTGTGTGTGTGTGTATATTGGGGCAGCATTCTTTCATTTATACATGTAGAATTAAACAAAGACACCATCTCCTGTTTACAATTTTATTTTTTGATCTTTCGAGTTTTCTGGCCAACCTTTTTATATTTGGGTGGAATTCGTGGATAAATCCACCAAAGTTCAGGTGATCTAAACAATTTTCAAAAAGATTTTAAAATATAAACAAAGATATATATATACTATATATATATAATAATATATATATATAATATATGTGTGTGTGTGTGTGTGTGTGTGTGTGGGGTGTCTGTGTGTCTGTGTGTGTATTTGGGGCAGCATTCTTTTCATTTATACATGTAGAATTAAACAAAAGACACATCTCTGTTTAACAAATTTATTTTCGTGTGGGCCGTACGCGCTCGGACGGGCATGCCATTACACCACCCGTCCCGCGTCCATACACGTCGCAACTTGGGGGGTTGACTTACTAAAATCCTGACCATTACACTTCGTTGAACAAAGCCCAAAGCCAACATGGCGTGCGTTGTATAAACATTGTCGGACAGAAGTCTACTTTCGATGATTTGCAGAAATTAAAGCATCTTCTATTTGCGCAGGAATGAGATTGATATTGTACGGCGAAGGTCGAAAGAAAAGCGACACTTTCATTCGGCAGAAAATGTCCTTGGCTTAACAAAAATGACATTTGATATGTCGTTGGCATATAACTCATTTAAGTTACCGCACAAAAGTTTCTGCGTGAAAAGCGGAGTATAGGTTAAAGAGGCCGAGCGGGACGACTGCAATTCGGTTTCCGTTACAAGAACAGATGCTCGAGTTCGCGTCATGTGTCAGAAATTATGCTCATGTTGATAGCAACGCATGTTAAAGAATTACTAGAGTACGAGAAACATTGGAGAGGAGAACCATTTTCTTGATAAGGATCTGCAGATCAACTTTTTCATCATCTCTCATTTTAAGAAGACACATGCAAACACACATTAATGAGAATAAATAAGCTTTTCAATAGAAATCCCAGGATGGTCTACCGAAATCTCATTAGAGATTAAATTAAGGTTCAATCTCCACCAACACAACAGGAAGTGGAAAATTTCTGGGGCCACTATATGAAGATTAAAAAAAAAAAACACTGTAAGAGTGAATGGATAGATGCGGTGAAGGAGGCCAACAAGGGCAAATTAAAAATGCCAACCTTGGAAATTACCCAAGAAACTGTTCGAAAAAACGTAGCTCACTTCAGCAACCTTAAAACCCCAGGAATTGACAGTATTCCAAATTTCTGATTAAAAGTTGTATTCCCAGTTGATTTTTTTTTTTTTTTTTGTTATTTAAACATATTAGTTAAATAGAGATGTGTAAATGGAGTTCAGAACTATTTGAATTATGCAAATATCCCCAGTGGTTCAAAAGTTATGAGAATTTAAAGCCCCAAAATTGGGGTACAAAATGGACATGATTTTGTTTAAAAAATATGTCAAATCACATACCAATTCAAAACTAGAAACTCAGTCATTTCTTCCCCATTTCTTTATTTTTGGAGCAATTTTGATAAAACCTCAAATTCCTATGTAAAATTATATGTTCTTCCTAATTCTGTACTGAAATTGAATGTATCTCTTGTATAACCCATTATTAAGAGAATAAAATGTACAGATATCAACATTTAAAAAAAAAGTTTATCACAAGATATGTAACATTTTCATTTTAATACTACATGTATACACATATATAGTATTAATTTAAATAAATAACATTGCTTTGAACTTAGAAATACCTTTTTAAATACTTGATATGTTTTATTATGTACAAGAAATAGAATACTTATTTACATCATTTTTTAAAAAGAAACAAAGTATGTCTGTCCGGCATGTAATAATATATTTTGTTAATGTTTTAATACTATATCGTAAGTTCATTTTTTTTTCCAAATCTGAATGTTTGACAAAAATCCTGAGGGTTAACCATCATGTAAATATAACATATATCAAAATAATTCTGAGACTATCTAGTATTAAGGACATAGTGCTTTTTTTTTTGCTTAGCTTATACTTTTTAAAAGAACTTGCATCAACTTTCATTGGTAGTGGTTTCACTTCCAAAGGTCGAAGAAGAAGAAAAACAATCTGCACAATATATATTAATTAAGTGTTCAATTTTAAGAATATTGATAAAAATTATCCTCTTTGATTTTGCAATGCAAACTAATGACTAAAATTTAGGCTTGAAAAAAAAAATCATGTTTTTGTTTTCGACTTTTCAAAGCAAAATATGGTTTTAAATTGCTGTAAAAAATAATTCAATGGATAAAAACTCATAAAAATATATTTAGAAAAATTATTTTCTTTTCAAGGAGATTGTTTTGGCATCTGAGTTGAAGCACCACACCTACCATCAACTCCTCACTTGACCACACAGATCCATGTGCTACTCATATGCTGAGTTGCCGAGGGCCGTTTTCGTACCTAGATCCTTGTGGTTCCCAGTCAGATACTATACCAACTGAGCTAAGCTGGCCCTTATACAGGATGATAACATTTAATTGTATTAACATAAAAGGATAAAACATGTTTCAGTCCTAAACCACAAAAAAGGGCAAAATGCTGTTCTGAAGAATACAATGAAGTGTAAGAAGATAAAGAAGAAATACACTTACTGATTTTCCTTTGATTTTGATGCTCTGCTGACAAAGCAGGCACACATTTACTTAATCATTTGGGGAAGGAAAGAGATTCATGTTTGCTTTATTCCAAGTCATGTTGGTAAAAGAGAAAAGGCTTGCATTGTCAAAAGACCAATGAATACAATTGTGACTCAACACTACCAACGGGGTTTCTTCTTTTTCTTTCCTTTCTCTTGTTTCACATTCTAACGGTGAAAAACTATCTCCTTGGTATAGCGGAAGTGAAATAGGATAGACTCCCTTGATGTATGGCTGATACCAGCTCTAGGCCTCCCTCAACGTCTTTACTTATCTATTTTTCAATTTAATTCATTTTGCAAACTAATCCCTAATCCTTGGGACTGCCAATATGTTGTCTCCTTTTCATTTTAAAAAGGAATTATAGTTAATTAAATCAATCATTTTTGTGGGTGAATATCACATAAATGTGTCCTGGCCTCCTGCCCTAAAAAACGCTATGCGGTGCCAGCTGAAAATCCAAGCTGGTCAATGTACGTCTTTGCTCAACAGTTCACACTGGCGTACCTGTGTGCTGGTTTCCATAGAAAAATGTCACTTCTGAGTTTGTCCTTGATCATCCAGCAGATTTTTTTTTGATTCATAGCGTGTGAATAGCAGTGATGCTATTTTACTCATTTCAATAATTATTTGATTGGCTATTATTCTATAGAAGAAAAAAAATACAGCCATATTTATTCCATTTAAAAGTGGGTGGGGCTAAATTTCCAATACAGTTTTCTTTTTACGAAAAATGTATGGGGGATTGATACTAAAGTAAAGTAGTTATTTAAAAATATTTTTTAGAATCTAATAATATGACATTTTAAACTTAAATCCTGCTGCTTATATTTTAAACGAATTTTATATATTAATTTATCATAGTAGAAATACTTAATTAAAGTTTTGAAATAAAATAACTGATGCATTATAAAATTCATTAATTGATGAATCAATACTGACAATTTCATTAAAATCAGATAATTTCCTGATTTTTGGTAATTTTTTTTGCAATCATTAATGTTACATTAATTTTGTAAACACGCCATTTTTAAACAGCTTTCCGACCAAACGCGATCGAAAACTTGACCAAAAAAGTCGTTTTTAAAAATAAATTACATATGTAATATTATTTTGCTTTTTTTTTTTTTTTTTTTTTTCATTGATTCTTTTTATGTTACTACTTTTCGATTTACACAAACATTTGACCGTAGATAATTGATTTAATTAATTTTAATTCGTTTTTAAAAGGATTAGCAGACGAAAAATGGGTATCCCTATAAAATGTTTGTTATTTTATTTTATTTAGCTCATATAGTAATCTCTTTTTATTTTCAATTTTTTCATCATTTTGAAAATTCATTTTTTTTTTTTTTCTCGAATATAGCAAAATTTCAAGAAATGTATTTGATATCTTTTGCCTAAACAGGATGAATAAATAAATGTGTTCCGAAATAAATGAAAAAACGGAAAAAAAAGATCAGTTATGTCCCTTGTTTGTTAAGAAATGTTTTCTGTATTTACTGCAAGATAACGACATTTTTACGTTCAACCAGAAAAAATTAGTTCTATTTAAAATATTATATTTTTTTCTCCATCTTCTTTAACGTTGAAAAAAAATCAGACTAAAGAAAAAGGAAAGAAGTAAGTATAACGTTCTGGGTATTAACTTTCTTTACAAATATAAAAGATAGAAAACGTAATTTGGTGGACAATTTTGTTTTCCATTGAAGAAGTGAAATATTTTTTAATTTCTGATATAATATATAGATATAAACATATCTGTAATTCTTTGATAACTGATTCAATTATATAAAAAATCTAATTCATTTCAACATTCAATTTGATTATATTATTTTTGCTGTTAACTTTGTTAATAGTGGGATGACATAAAAAAAGCTCACCCATCAAAATATTAGCCGATTAAAATTTCCGTCAAATCTTTTTAAAACTTTTTATTATGAAAAATAATCTGTATCCAAATAGAATTCAAAACAAACCTTAGCTGAAAACGAGAAATTTTTAATTCTTAAGATTATTAAATGTAAATTTGACAAGTTTTTTAAAAAACAAGATTTATTTCTTTTTCAAGGACTTTGTACACATGGGAATTTAATTAACTCGTTGTAGGAAATGTAACAATATTTTAGCTAACCTGGCAAAATTGGACCTAAATGCATTTTTGACAAATGGATTTTTCAGTCTTTATTTATCAATAAAATGATCTTTATAATGCATATGTATCACATAATAGGTATATCTAGGACTGGCAAACGGAGCCTAAAATTCGTTTTTGACAAAATGACTTTGCACCCCTACGACAAATAATCTTTACCATAATCAGGAAAATTATTCGATTTTTAAAACTGAAATGTCATGTTTATGTATCAATGGAATGATACTTTATAATGGCATATTTATTTTATTTTCAACAACATTTATGCCCCCAACATACGGGGGTTCAAAATTAAGCGACCTAAAAAAAATAAGAAGTTTTGAAATAAAATAAATAATGCATTATAAAATATCATTCATTGATTACATAAACACTGAAAATTTCATTAAAATCCGATAATTTCCCTGAATTTGGTAATTATTTTCTGTAGGGGTGCTAAAGTCATTTTGTCAAAACGAATTTTAGGCTCCGGTTGCCAGTCCCTAGAGTATACCTATTATGTGATACATTATGCATTATAAAGATCATTTATTGATAAATAAAGACTGAAAGTCATTTGTCAAAAATGCATTTTAGGTTCATTTTGCCAGTAGCTAAAATATTTGTAACATTTCTATCAACGATTTAATTAAATCCCATGTGATACAAAAGTCTTGACAAAGAAAATAAATCTTTGTTTTTTTAAAACCTTTCAAATTTACATTAATAATCTTAAGAATTTTTAAAAATTTCTCGTTCAGCTTAAGGTTTGTTTTGAATCTATTTGATGAAATTATTTTTATAATAAAAAATTTTAAAAAGATTTGACGGAAATTTAATCGGCTAATATTTCGATGGGTGACTTTTTTTTATGTCATCCACTGATTAACAAAGTTACAGCAAAATAATATATCAATTGAAATGTTGAAATGAATTAGATTTTTATAATAATTGAATCAGTTATCAAAAGATTACAGATATTTTATATCTATTTATTATTATCAGAAATTTAAAATATTTTCATTCTTCAATGGAAACAAAATTTCCACAAATTACGTTTCTATCTTTTATATTTGTAAAGAAAGTTAATACCCAGAACGTTATACTTACTTCTTTCCTTTTTCTTTGTCTGATTTTTTTTCAACGTTAAAGAAGATGGAGAAAAAAATATAATATTTTAAATAGAACTAAATTTTTTCTGGTTGAATGAAAAAATGTCGTATCTTTGAGTAATACAGAAAAGATTTCTTAAGAGCGACAAACAAGGGACATAACTCTGATCTTTTTTTCCGTTTTTTTTCATTTATTTCGGAACACATTTATTTATTCATCCTGTTTAGGCAAAGATATCAAATACATTTCTTGAAATTTTGCTATATTCGAGAAAAAAAAAAAAAAATGAATTTTAAAATATGAAAAAAATGAAAATAAAGAGATTACTATATGAGCTAAATAAATAGAATAACAAACATTTTATAGGGATACCCATTTTTCGTCTGCTAATCCTTTTAAAAACGAATTAAAATTAATTAAATCAATTATCTACGGTCAAATGTTTGTGTAAATCGAAAAGTAGTAACATAAAAAGAATCAATGAAAAAAAAAAAAAAAAAGAAAAATAATATTACATATGTAATTATTTTTTAAAAAACGACTTTTTTGGTCAAGTTTTCGATCGCGTTTGGTCGGAAATGCTGTTTAAAAATGGCGTGTTTACAAAATTAATGTAACATTAATGATTGCAAAAAAATTACAAAAATCGGAATATCTATTTTAATGAAATTGTCAGTATTGATTCATCAATTAATGAATTTTATAATGCATCAGTTATTTTATTTCAAAACTTTAAGTATTTCTACTATGATAAATTAATATATAAAATTCGTTTAAAATATAAGCAGCAGGATTTAAGTTTAAAATGTCATATTATTAGATTCTAAAAAATATTTTAAATAACTACTTTACTTTAGTATCAATCCCCCATACATTTTTCGTAAAAAGAAAACTGTATTGGAAATTTAGCCCCACCCACTTTTAAATGGAATAAATATGGCTGTATTTTTTTTCTTCTATAGAATAATAGCCAATCAAATAATTATTGAAATAGTAAAAATAGCATCACTGCTATTCACACACATATGAATAAAAAAATCTGCTGGAGGATCAAGGACAAACTCAGAAGTGACATTTTTCTATGGAAACCAGCACAACAGGTAGCCAGTGTGAACTGTTGAGCAAAGACGTACATTGACCAGCTTGGATTTTCAGCTGCACCGCATAGCGTTTTTTAGGGCAGGAGGCCAGACACATTTATGTATTCACCACAAAAATAATATTTAATTAACTATAATTCCTTTTAAAATGAAAAGAGACAAAATTGGCAGTCCCAGGGATTAGGGAAAAGAGAGTTGCAAAATGAATTAAATTAAAAATAGATAAGTAAAGACGTTGAGGAGGCCTAGAGCTGGTATCAGCCATACATCAAGGGAGTCTATCCTATTTCACTTCCGCTATACCAAGGAGATAGTTTTTCACCGTTAGAATGTGAAACAAGAGAAAGGAAAGAAAAAGAAGAAACCCCGTTGGTAGTGTTGTGTCACAATTGTATTCATTGGTCTTTTGACAATGCAAGCCTTAGCCTTTTTTCTTTACCAACATAACTTGGATAAAGCAAACATGATCTCTTTCCTTCCCCAAATGATTAAGTAAATGTGGCCTGCTTTGTCAGCAGAGCATCAAAATCAAAGGAAAATCATAAGTGTATTTCTTCTTTATCTTCTTACACTTTATTGTATTCTTCAGAACAGCATTTTGCCCTTTTTTGTGGTTTAGGACTGAAACATGTTTTATCCTTTTATGTTAATACAATTAAATGTTATCATCCTGTATAAGGCCGGTTTAGCTCAGTTGGTAGTAGTATCTGACTGGGAACCACAAGGTTCTTTACGAAAACGGCCCTCGGCAACTCAGCGTATGAGTAGCACATGGATCTGTGTGGTCAAGTCATGATCACTCGCTGTTCGGGAGTTGGGTTAGAAAAAAAATGATGACAAAAAATAAAGGTTATGAAACAAGGAAAGTTGTGTTTAATTCTATTGTCAAAATTCTATTCAACCCATTTAAAAGATGAATCGTGTCCAAAGGTAGAAATTTTTCTTTGATGTGTGATATTTTGAAATTTAATTGGTTTACATGTTTTTATATATATTTTATCTTTATAGATGTGGTATATTTCAATTTAATTTACAAAATAATATATCCTTGACATTTCGAAAATTCTTCACTGGATGTTGTTATTGCTAAACATTTAAAGAAATTATATTTTCTCAAAACTTCATCTATCTAAAGTGAAAGACAGAAGTAGTTCACTACATTTAAAATCTTTATTTCTCTGAATGTTTGAGATGAGGCTTTGATGATTGTATACTTGCATTTTATTTCGGGACTATTGTCCTCATCTTCATTGTCATCTGTAACGTTTCAGCGTCGATATGCCTCTGGTCTTCCTTCAGGTATTTTGGAAGTTTCTGAGGAAAATGTGAATTGCCCTCCCTTGGCAGTTTAACCCTTTTGCTGCTGCTGCTGGAAAAGAAAGTGTATTTAAAGCTGGTCAAGCCTTTTTCGCACCTCTTTTTACTAGGGACAGCTGAGTGTAGTTCGCTCTCACTACGATTTTCACCGGCTGTCCAAGATTTGAACCCAACAAAAAGAGCCTGCAAAAGTGGAGGTTGAAAAGATTCCTTTGAAGATAAAAGTATGCTTCATACCTATTGCAGAGGGTTTTGAGTCCTGTCAGACTCTAAAAAAAGAATTTAGAAATATTTTTTTCTTCCGAGAATGATTAAGTAGACATCAATGTTTCCTGTTCAAAAAAGTCTCTTCACAGAGAGCCAAAGTTTCCGTCTCAGAGAGACTCGGTTTTTGAAAGAAGAAAGAGGAAGAAGCGAATTTGGTCTTCTAAGAGTTTTGCCCGTGACGTGTTTTGAAACTCCTCCCTTTTCTATCTTGCAATCAGGTCTGGGTTGTTGTTTTACTCTCTGTAATGTTTCTTTAATGCATTTCCCACTGAAAGTTTCTGTGAGTTTATGTAGTTGAGGTCTGCTGAAGAAGATATTTGAGGTTAATCGCCTCAGCTTAGGGGCATTATATGTTGAGTAAGTGACTAATCCCTGATACTTGTATGTTTGTTGTAAGGCCGTTCGGTTTTGTATTTATGTTCACTTGGTTCTTGGTAGGAGGGGATGTATTGCCAATAGTGAGCCGTTCATCAACCTTAGGATTCTTAATGAATCCTTGGCATAGTGTGTTATCAGCTTTTGCAGGCTGTTAAGGACTTTCCTAAGTGATCCATAGCATGACACAGAAAAGAAGAGGTTGATAGGGCTTCTCCTGACCCTAATTTGCGGGTGTATTTTTTCTCATTCTGTGGTGAGGAGGGATCTTTGCCAATAGTGAGCCTTCCAGGTGGCTCTTCATCATCTTAAGGATTCCTATGTACTGCCTTGGCCATAGATTAGAGCAGGCAGCATTGTTAGTCTGATATCGGTGACGCATTTGCAAATTTGCAATTTCTTAAGTATTTTATCCAACCTTTAAATATTTCATATGGTTGGAAAGTAGGTAGAAAATAATTTTTCTAAATATATTTTTATGATTTTTATCCATTAATTATTTTTTACGGCAATTTAAAACCATATTTTGCTTTGAAAAGTCGAAAACAAAAACATGATTTTTTTTTCGAGCCTAAAATTTAGTCATTAGTTTGCATTGCAAAATCAAAGAGGATATTTTTATCAATATTCTTAAAATTGAACACTTAATTAGTATATATCGTGCAGGTTGTATTCTTCTTTCTTCCACCTTGGAAGTGAACCCATACCAATGAAAGTTGATGCAAGTTCTTTTAAAAGTGATAAGCTAAGCAAAAAAAAAGCACTATATCCTTAATACTAGATAGTCTCAGAATTATTTGATATATGTTATATTTACATGATGGTTACCCTCAGGATTTTTGTCAAACATTCAGATTTGGAAAAAAAATGAACTTACGATATAGTATTAAAACATTAACAAAATATATATTACATGCCGGACGACATACTTTGTTTCTTTTTAAAAATGATGTAAATAAGTATTCTA
Organism: Doryteuthis pealeii; assembly: GCA_023376005.1. Lineage (NCBI taxonomy): Eukaryota > Metazoa > Mollusca > Cephalopoda > Myopsida > Loliginidae > Doryteuthis > Doryteuthis pealeii. Next base: position 1,216,034 of record CM042171.1, on the reverse strand, counting down.
TTTCTTGTGCATAATAAAACATATCCAGTATTTAAAAAGGTATTTCTAAGTTAAAGCGATGTTATTTATTTAAATTAATACTATATATGTGTATACATGCAGTATTAAAATGAAAATGTTACATATCTTGTGATAAACTTTTTTTTTTAAATGTTGATATCTGTACATTTTATTCTCTTAATAATGGGTTATAGCAAGAGATACATTCAATTCAGTACAGAATTAGGAAGAACATATAATTTTACATAGGAATTGAGGTTTTATCAAAATTGCTCCAAAAATAAAGAAATGGGGAAGAAATGACTGAGTTTCTAGTTTTGAATTGGTATGTGATTTGACATATTTTTTAAACAAATCATGTCCATTTTGTCCCAATTTTGGGCTTTAAATCTCTATAACTTTTGAACCACTGGGGATATTTGCATAATTCAAATAGTTCTGAACTCCATTTACACATCTCTATTTAACTAATATGTTTAAATAACAAAACCTCAACTAAAAAAAATCAACTGGAATACAACTTTTAATCAGAAATTTGGAATACTGTCAATTCCTGGGGTTTTAAAGTTGCTGATGAGCTAACTTTTTTTCGGACAGTTTCTTGGGTAATTTCCAAGGCTGCATTTTTAATTTGCCCTTGTTGGCCTCCTTCACCGCATCTATCCATTCACTCTACAGTTGTTTTTTTTAATCTTCATATAGTTGCCCCAGAAATTTTCCACTTCCTGTTGTGTTGGTGGAGATTGAACCTTAATTTATCTCTAATGAGATTCGAGTAGACCATCCTGGGATTTCTATTGAAAAGCTTATTTATTCTCATTAATGTGTGTTTGCATGTGTCTTCTTAAATTGGGAGATGATGAAAAGTTGATCCGCAGATTCACAAGAAAATGGCTTCTCTCCATGTGTGTTCGATGTGGTTAAACACGCGTCTGAAAATGAGGATCCACAGACTTCACAAGAAAATGGTTTCTCCCATGTGTGTTCGCATGTGGATTTCAAAACTGCCACTCTTGAAAATGCTGATCCGCAATTCACAAGAAAATGGCTCTCTCCAGTGTGTGTTCGCATGTGGCATTTCAAACTGCATCTCTGTAAAAATGCTGATCCGCAGACTTCCCAAGAAAATGGTTTCACTCCAGTGTGTTTTTTTGCATAGTATTTCAAACTGTGACTCATGTAAATGCTGATCTGCAGACTCACAAGAAAATGGCTTCTCTCCAGTGTGTGTTCGCATGTGATTTTTAAGTGGAACTCTAGAAAATGCTGATCCACAGACTTCACAAAAAATGGTTTCTCCCCAGTGTGTATTTGCATTATGCCTTCTCAAATGGAAAGTCTGAAAAAGTGGATTCACAGACTTCACAAGAAAATGGCTTTCTCTCCAGTGTGTGTTCGCATGTGATTTTTTAAGGTGGACTCCTAGAAAATGCGATCCACAGACTTCACAAGAAATGGTTTCTCACCAGTGTGTGTTGCATGTGATCTTTATTCTTATTAATGTGTGTTTGCATGTGTCTTCTTTAAATGGAGATGATGAAAAAATTGATCCGCAGATTTCACAAGAAAATGGCTTCTCTCCAGTGTGTGTTCGAATGTGTGTGTTTAAAGTGGATGGTTTGAAAATGTGTGCACAGACTTCACAAGAAAATGGCTTCCTCCAGTTGTGTTCGCATGTGGCATTTCAAACTGCACTCTGTGAAAATGCTGAACTGCAGACTTCACAAGAAAATGCTTCTCTCCAGTGTGGTTTGCATGTGGATTTCAAACCACTTCATGTTGAAAATGCTGATCCGCAGACTTCACAAGAAAATGGCTTCTCTCCAGTGTGTGTTCGCATGTGGCTTTCAAATTGCCATCAATGTAAATGCTGATCGCAGACTTCACAGAAAATGGCTTCTCCCAGTGTGTATTCGCATGTGATTTTTTAAGGTGCAACTCCTAGAAAATGCAGATCCACAGACTTCACAAGAAAATGGTTTCTCCACAGTGTGTATTTGCATATGCCTTCTCAAAGTGGAAGAGTCTGAAAAAGTGGATCACAGACTACACAAGAAAATGGCTTCTCACCAGTGTGAGTTCGCATGTGCGTCTCAAAACGGATTTGTGTGAAAATGCTGATCCACAGACTTCACAAGAAAATGGCTTCTCCCTGTGTTATTTGCATGTTTTGCTTCAAACAAGACTCACTGGAAATATTGATCCACAAACTTTACAAGAAAATAATTCTGCTTCGCCGATTGCATTTCCTATCTGTTTTCAGTTCTGATCTCTGTGAAAATGCTGATCTACACAGTTGTGAAAAGTTGGGTTTTATAAGAGCCTATTTTCCCACTTGTTCTTTGAAATCTGAATTTAAAGAAAATGATTATATACTGAATTCCAAACTCTGATAATATGCAGATCTACATGTTAGCAAGAATATTCTTTTTACTTTAGTATGTGTTTGAATATATCTTTTTATATATCCAGACTATGTGATAATGCTGCTCTATGAATTTATGAGGACATATATTTTTTAACTTTTTGCTGATCTCTACAATGGAGAAAAGTCAGGTTATACTACAGTCTCTTTTTGCAATTATTCTTTGAATCAAAGTGAAAACACTCATGTAATAAATTTCAAGAAAAAGAATTGTCCTGTGAACTCCCAATGTGTACATCCACACACATCAGAAGAATATATTTGTTCTTGTTAGGTGTTTAAATGTGTTTTTTTACATTTCAAAACCATTCTTCTCCAACGCAGTTGATTTCTGTGAATAATAAGAATTAAAGTATTATAAAAAAAAAAAACAAGAAACAAGATTGATGAATTTTTATCATCTTAAGCTGAATGAAACATTGGAAAAATAACCTCCAAAAAACAAAAGATTCAAGAATAATATTGTAATCAGTTCACATTTAATTAATTGCATAACAGGTACATGCTAAGTCATAAATAAAATGGATATACTGCTGTTCAGTAAATAATTAAATACATTTAATGAAATTCTCTCTCTCTCTCTCTCTCTCTATATATATATATATATATATATATATATATGTGTTGTTCTGGTTCCAACAGGAGAAATTCAATATTTTATAAAAAAGGTCCAAAATGGATTATGTTTTTAGAAAAAATTAATCATCATTTTTATCTTACATATGCGACGTATAACACTGTAATGGATTGACTGGCGATATCTCATTAGATAGTTGAAAAAAAAAAATTTTTGGATATAAAAATAACAATGGTATTTAGAGTCGTATCATCGACTTAGATCAGAATACAAGTCAGTGGTGGGGTAAAGTCAACACAAGATAAGAAAAATTTACCCGACTAATGGCTAAAATCGGTTGATATAAAACGAATGGCTGTTTTTTTTACATATGTTGTCATATTGTCATTTACGTGAAGACTGCACAAGATAAGAGAAAAATTATTTGAACAAAAGAAATTCTAATGGCAGAAATCGGTTGATATAAAACGAATGGCAGTTTTATACATATGTTATCATATTGTCATTTACGTGAGGACTGCATAAGATAAGAGAATTTACTCAACAAAGTTAGTTTAAAGATTAAATCTTAAAAATATAGGTTCAGTAAGAATAACATTCAGCGATTAACCCATGACCAATTTCTGGGAATTATCATAGCAACTGACAGATAAGTCTGGCACAAGACCATTTATACAATAACAAAAATATTATCAGGTGCCTCACCAATCAGGAAACTGGGTGGAGACTTGTTGCCCCCCTCCAAGATGTGTAACCCAAGGCCATGATTTCGATTGGCCGTCCAATCAAATGCGACCGTGGGTGGGTTTTTGTACGCCCCTTGATGTTTACACTGTAGGGCCATTGGTCCGGCGTTTCTATTGGCTGGCCAATCAGAGCCTGGATTCGGGGGTTTGGAACCCATAAAAGAGGTCCCAAAAGGGTTCCAGGCAGATCGGAGAGCTGGTCTTGACCGGATCGGACAGCTGGTTCTTGACCAGATTGATAGCTCCATCTCACAGCCCTTGTCACCGTCTTTGCTTTGTCATCATGCTACTGAAAGTCCTGAATTTGAATCAGAACTCAACATATATCTCCAGTCAGTCCACAAAATTCCGACTCCACTTCAACTTCGACACCCCTTTTGTGTTGTACATGATTTTTCATGTATAATTAATAAAGGTCTTTTATTATTAAAAACGCGTCCGTTGTAATTGTGGAACAACATTGGTGAATTTGGTCACTTTCAGGTACAGCCCGGAACAAGCACTTCAACTTTCCTGTGGGTCAAATAGCACCCATCGTGTTAGATTCAGTGCCGTGACAGCATAGTATTACATTTGTTGCCGCAACCACCGTAGTATTACATTTGTTTCCCATGACCAGGGTAGTATTACATTTGGTTCCCGAGCATATTGGTACATTTGGTGCCTTCCCACGTGACCAGCATAGTATTACAGACACGTGTTTCAGATTTTCTGGTATCTTATATATATATATATATATATATATTTAGATGCTGATAGTTACACATCTTGCATCCCTGATGCACAAAAATGTAAAATGACATAGTAAAATTGTATCCAAGCATCCCAGTTTTTTTCTTCCTTCACCATTTCAAGCTAACTGTAAATACATTCCAATAGTTTCTTAGAATCAAATTACACAGAATAGGCTATAAGGTAGGAGATAGATGGCTTTTGTTGTTTCCTCAGATCATAAATTAAAACCATACAATTAAGAAACTTTAAAGCAAACCATACAATTAAGAAACTTTAAATCAAATATGTGCATCCCAGGACTTACTACATCAAAAAGCTATCAGCATCATTGCTCATAGAATCTACTCCAAGCAAATCACCCCAGTCTCTCAACCCAGAAAACAATGGAGGTGGGGCAAACCATCAAATTCTGGAATGAGTTTCAAATCAAATCCCACCATTTTATTCTTGCTACAGAACACAAGATAGAATCTGGAGAGACAACGACTATCTGGAGAAGAAACTTGTCAGAAGAAAGAACACAACTCTGATGGAAGAACATTAGAAACCCGATAATACAACAATACTAAGTTCTACAAATCAGGTAAATTGGGGACTTTATTTTCTCAATCTTATGAGATCTAGATCCCATGAAAGAAAAAGACCTCACATTAAAAAAGCAAGAAGCAGATGATACCCCGCACAAAACTTATACTTTGTTTGCCTAAAATAAGGTTTGCCTTAAATAGATATACAATACCTTTTGTCAATTTTCTAATATTTTTAGAAATTGTACGGTCATAAGTAAGTTTGTGGAAATGATAATGTTTTTAATTGTTTTTTGTTTTTTTTTTTGGCATAGAATGTAATTTTTTCTTGTTTATGTAGAGTTCCTGAAAGTGTGTGTATATTGTGTAAGGCTGTAACATAAGTGAACATTATCATTTCCACAAACTTAAAACAAAATATTAGAAAATTGACAAAAGTTATTGTTGTAATTTTTTAAATTATTTTTTTATTTGTAACTTGACTTGTTCACTAATAAAATCTTTTTCTTTTTCTAAAATTGGCATTTTTGTTAATTTCTCTTCTGAAAAACGTTCCTATAAGGTCAAATTTTTGTTTTAGTAGAAAAGTAGTAACATAATGTGCAACACTATGTACAGAAAATACCTAATTGGTAGATAAAATTCATTTGAAATATAAAGGAATAATTCTAAGTGTTATATTTCATATTTTTAGATTCTACAAAGTTATTATTATTATATTATTATTATTATTATTATAAGTCACCTCATGTCTCATGAGTATTCTGGCAGATTGCAGCAGTGCAGTATTCTGGATAGTCTCATAGACCTTTCTGTAGTCTGTTGATATAATAATAATAATAATAATAATAATGTGACAGAGAACGAGAAAAGAAAAAGAGCAAGACATTGTCTTGCCTGCCGGATCGAACCAGGCATGCAATGCGATTTAGGAACTGGACGGATACAAGGTTCGACTGATGTGCCCGGATGTTTGGGTAATATGACCATAAATAACCAAAGCGAGTGGAGCGTGGGGTGACAAGCAGTTGACTGATGCGAGACGGTAGTCAGCGACGAAGCGCTTTGTGAACGACCCAGTAAAGAAATTGATTTTAATCCAACAAAGAAACAAAACTAAATGGAGTTGCAATTTTTAGCTGCTAAAGATTATTTTGACGACGACGACGGATTTTCAGCTGCTGGTCGAAGATGAAGAAGACTGTGTTGACCAAAAGAAAGTTTGGCCCATGAGAAGACAGTGGACTTGCTTCTTTTTGGTCCCCCCTCAGCAGGAACATGTTGACTCAAATATCTATTTTCCCCCTTATTTTTTCCCCTAATAATAATGATGATGATGATGATGATAAACAATTGTCTTAGATATCATTAAAAAAAAACACTACGTACAGAAAATACCAAATTAATAGCAAATTTATTGTATATGTAATTTAATCAATAACTAACTAATTAAATAATGTAAAACATTATTTACCGAAAATAAATTCCTAGTATGTACCGAAAATACCCAATTTACAGATAAAAAATATTTATTTAATAAGAAAATAGGCAATTAGAGTAAGCTCCCTTAGCCATTTTGGTTTGAAACCCTTGCAAAATATAAACAACTTTTTTTTTTTCAAAAACTATACAACTGCATGCTTTAACACAAAATATCATAAAATGTGTTCTTAATAACAATTAAGTTCATTTCAGATAATGCCCAAGCAAAATTTTATCGTAGGAATTTACTTTACAAAAGTTAATAATTACCAGTTTCATTGTGTTATATAGGGGGGGGGGGCAAATTTCACATGGAAAATTGGTGGTAGCTAATATACATTAAAAATTTTAATTTTATTTTATTTTTGTTATGAAAAATTAATATATAAAATTCATTTAAAATAAAAATATTCTGATGTTAATTTTAAAAATCTTATATTTTTGGATTCTAGAAATAAATATCTATTTAATGCAACCTTATTTTAGACACATAAAGTAATAAGTTTTGAAGAAAAACTCGATTGAAAATGTACCCCCTCCCCTTTTTAAGCAGAAAAAATATCAATGTATATTTTTTTATTTTATAAGATAATAGCCAATTAAATAATTATCGAAATGAGTAAAAAAAAATCTACAAAAAATTAATTATCTATTATTTAAAAAAATTTTTTTTTGATTTTCGGTACTTATTTTCTCATAGAATAATAGGTACCCACCGTTTAGGCCATCTTGAATAAAACAGAAATAGATATTTCCGAACTTTGTTTATCAAAAATTTTGTAAAAAAAGATCGTACAAGGTTGTTACAAAAAAAATAGTTAATTCAAAGATCAAATTATCCGATTGGGAAAAATTACATCGTTATCTTAAAAAATAAACAAACCTGCCCGTATTACATGCGAAAGGGTAATTTTCAGACCATAATATAGACAGAAAAGTTACAAATTATTTCCCTTTTACGATTAACCAGTAAAAGTATGGAATGAAAATTTGAATATTTCTTCTAAGAGAAAAACTGATGAAATAATCTATTATACTTACTTTTTATTTTAATTATTGAAAAAAGTTAAATAAAATAATTTTTTTCACGCTAACACTGTCAGCCTAACAGGAACAAACTTCGGTTACTTAGAAGCGTCTCGTCACTTTGTAAAACAAATATGTCAGCTATGCTCTTCCATATATTCTAAAGATCATACATTACTATTCTACAATAAAAATTACAAATTCTTTTAAAAATATTAATCGAGCTCGTATCGGACCAATGTTTAGTTCACCTGAATTATAAAATTCATATTTTTAAATATCCGTGAAAAATTCGATTTTTTGACACAGGAAAAAAAAATTTAATTTATTTCACGCAGAAAATAAAAATATTTAATCACACAAAAGATTGAAAATCTCTAAAAATTAATTTCTTAAAAAAAAAATTTTTTTTGACAATTTAATAGAATATAGTACATACCAATTATAAAAGCAAAAAAAAGTTTTCAAATATTAATATTATGACATTTTTTTGCACTTTTTATTTCCGATTTCATTAATTTTTCCTCAAAAAACTACACCTCGTACATTCATACAATTTCATTGATATAGTTATTCAGACTCTTATCTTTATAGAAAAAAAGAAAAAAAATTTTTCTGACACGTCATTTTTTTTATCTATAAAATAAAATAGGGGGGGGGGGGATAGACCTCGTAAAAAAATATTTCCCCTAATATATTTTAGAAAAAAACTATTTCAGATGTATTTACATCCAATGGTAAATATTTATGGAAATTTTCGTGAAAATCAGATTATTAATTGATTTTTCATAGAATTTTTTAAAAATCCTCTTATCGTAACTTGTTTTTAGCTACGTTAAATTTCAGTTGATTTAACAGTGCAAAAATGAAAACATTGTTTTCAATCATAATTTTCATTATTTCCGTATGCTGAAAATTTTTTTTTAAATCATCAGGAGTTCATTTTATGTTTTTTCTTTAGAATGGAAAAAAATTTTCAAGAAAATATTAAATTTTCTGTAAGTTTGATTGTGTTAAATATAGGGGGGGGGTAAATTTCACAGGGTCAAATTGGTGGTACCTATAGAATAACCACCCTAAAATTATTTTTTTTTTTTTGTTTCTATTCGTTATGAATAGAAATAAAAAAAAAAAATTCGGTCTTTTATCTCTTTATTTATACTGTAATTAGTACAAAATAAGACCAACTTGAAAAAAATATTATGCATTATAAAGATTATTTATTGATAAATAAAGACTGAAATGTTCATTTGTCAAAAATGCATTTTAGGTTTCATTTTGCCAGTAGCTAAAATATTAACATTTCTATCAACGATTTAATTAAATTCCCATGTGATACAAAAGTTTCGACAAAGAAAATAAATCTTTGTTTTTTAAAACCTTTCAAATTTACATTCAATAATCTTAAGAATTTTTCAAAATTTCTCGTTCAGCTTAAGGTTTGTTTTGAATCTATTTGATGAAATTATTTTTTATAATAAAAATTTAAAAAGATTTGACGGAAATTTAATCGGCTAATATTTCGATGGGTGACTTTTTTTATGTCATCCCACTGATTAACACAGTTAACAGCGAAAATAATATATCAATTGAAATGTTGAAATGAATTAGATTTTTATAATAATTGAATCAGTTATCAAAAGATTACAGATATTTTTTATATCTATTATATTATTATCAGAAATTTAAAATATTTCAATTCTTCAATGGAAAACAAAATTTTCTAGCAAATTACGTTTTCTATCTTTTATATTTGTAAAGAAAGTTAATACCCAGAACGTTATACTTACTTCTTTCCTTTTTCTTTTGTCTGATTTTTTTTCAACGTTAAAGAAGATGCAGAAAAAATATAATATTTTAAATAGAACTAATTTTTTCTGGTTGATTGAAAAAATGACGTTATCTTGCAGTAAATACAAAAATTTCTTAAGAGCGATAAAACAAGGGACATAACTCTGATCTTTTTTTCCTTTTTTTTTTCATTTATTTCGGAACACATTTATTTATTCATCCTGTTTAGGCGAAAGATATCAAATACATTTCTTGCTATATTCGAGAAAAGAAAAAAAATGAATTTTCAAAATTATGAAAAAAATGAAATAAAAAGAGATTACTATATGAGCTAAATAAAATAGAATAACAAACATTTTATAGGGATACCCATTTTTCGTCTGCTAATCCTTTTAAAAACGAATTAAAATTAATTTAATCAATTATCTACGGTCAAATGTTTGTGTAAATCGAAAAGTAGTAACATAATGAGAATAAATAAAAATAAAAAATAAAAAAAAAGCAAAATATATTACATATGTAATTTATTTTTAAAAACGACTTTTTTGGTCAAGTTTTCGATCGCGTTTGGTCGGAAATGCTGTTTAAAAATGGCGTGTTTACAAAATTAATGTAACATTAATGATTGCAAAAAAATTACCAAAAATCAGGAAATTATCTGATTTTAATGAAATTGTCAGTATTGATTCATCAATTAATGAATTTTATAATGCATCAGTTATTTTATTTCAAAACTTTAAGTATTTCTACTATGATAAATTAATATATAAAATTCGTTTAAAATATAAGCAGCAGGATTTAAGTTTAAAATGTCATATTATTAGATTCTAAAAAATATTTTTAAATAACTACTTTACTTTAGTATCAATCCCCCATACATTTTTCGTAAAAAGAAAACTGTATTGGAAATTTAGCCCCACCCCACTTTTAAATGGAATAAATATGGTGTATTTTTTTCTTCTATAGAATAATAGCCAATCAAATAATTATTGAAATGAGTAAAATAGCATCACTGCTATTCACACACTATGAATCAAAAAAAAAATCTGCTGGAGGATCAAGGACAAACTCAGAAGTGACATTTTTCTATGGAAACCAGCACACAGGCACGCCAGTGTGAACTGTTGAGCAAAGACGTACATTGACCAGCTTGGATTTTCAGCTGGCACCGCATATTGGCAGTCCCAGGGATTAGGGAAAAAGAGAGTTTGCAAAATGAATTAAATTGAAAAATAGATAAGTAAAGTCGTTGAGGGAGGCCTAGAGCTGGTATCAGCCATACATCAAGGGAGTCTATCCTATTTCACTTCTGCTATACCAAGGAGATAGTTTTTCACCATTAGAATGTGAAACAAGAGAAAGGAAAGAAAAAGAAGAAACCCTGTTGGTAGTGTTGTGTCACAATTGTATTCATTGGTCTTTTGACAATGCAAGCCTTTAGCCCTTTTTCTTTTACCAACATAACTTGAATAAAGCAAACATGAGTCTCTTTCCTTCCCCAAATGATTAAGTAAATGTGTGCCTGCTTTGTCAGAGCATCAAAATCAAAGGAAAATCATTAAGTGTATTTCTTCTTTATCTTCTTACACTTCATTGTATTCTTTAGAACAGCATTTTGCCCTTTTTTGTGGTTTAGGACTGAAACATGTTTTATCCTTTTATGTTAATACAATTAAATGTTATCATCCTGTATAAGGGCCGGTTTAGCTCAGTTGGTAGAGCATCTGACTGGGAACCACAAGGTTCTAGGTACGAAAACGGCCCTCGGCAACTCAGCGTATGAGTAGCACATGGATCTGTGTGGTCAAGTGAGGAGTTGATGGTAGGTGTGGTGCTTCACCTCAGATGCCAAAACAATCTCCTTGGTTTAGCACTAGTGAAAAGGAGACAGACACCCTGGCTTTCTGGATGATAGTAATTTTTCACCATATTCAATGTTATGTTATTATTTCTGTCAGTATATCTGAATTAAATGGAGTATAACTCGGAACATGTGAAGTGTTAAGAAGCCATTTTTATTCTGTCTTAAGCTGTCTGCCTAGACAAAGGGCAGAAACTCTTAAGGGTTCACTTAGAGTTCAATACAGTAACATCACATCCTCTCTTTTTTTTTGCATATTTATATGTAGGTAACATAAAAATTAAAAGAACTGTTCTCTTTGTGTGTGTGTGTGAGTGTGTGTCTGTCCATGAAGGGATTTTCTTTTTGATAAGAAATTCACAAACTGAAAAAAAATGTTTTTGTTCTGTTTCATTCACAGTATCTTGACGGTGGCTTTATTATCCAGCCAGATTTAGTTGTTTATTTTCTGTTGTGTTGTAGCGTGTATGTGATTCCTGTGGGACATGAGGATTGCTAGGTTGGGATGGGATATTTAGTATTTTTGTTTGAACATTTTTTGATGGGTTGGTTTCCACTGTGGATGGTATGATCTATGGTGGATACCTACTTGCTGTAGATGGTCCTTCCCTCAGGTGTTTTCGATTCCTGCGGAGGACCTGTCCAAATGGGGTTTTAATGATACAGGACCTTGGCTCCGTGCAAATCTGTGTGACAACTGCAGGGCTCCATCTATTTGTGTTGTTGAGCATCCTAACATGCATGCTGACGTGGTAAGCTTTCTGTTCAGCTTGTCTCTTGTACAAACGAGCTGATATCTCTGCTTTTTTGCGCTGTGGTTAGTACATTTTACTGGAATGTTGCTAACTAATTTTCTGTTGAACAGCATTTCTCCAGATGAGGGTATCGTGTGGTTATCGGAATTGTCCGAAGGCATAGCAGTACCATGTCAATGTCACAGTTGCTTGACTTAGACTTTTTGATGGCGGATCTAATCGATTGCACACAACGTTCTATTAGACTGTGGGTTTCTCAGAGATGATGTGCGATGCTCGAATCCCCATTCTTTTGCAAACTGCTTAAATGCAGCTGTGTTCTTTAGAATAGCATTGTGCACATTTTGTTTGTTTGGAACTGAAACATGTTTTATCTTTTTATATTATTGTAATTAAAAATTATAAATTGACTTTGTCTTTTCGATTATCTAATCGATTGCACACAACTTTCTATTAGACTGCGGGTTTCTCAGAGATGATGTGTGATGCTCGAATCCCCATTCTTTTGCAAACTGCTTAAATGCAGCTGTGTTCTTTAGAATAGCATTGTGCACATTTTGTTTGTTTGGAACTGAAACATGTTTTATCTTTTTATATTATTGTAATTAAAAATGATAAATTGACTTTGTCTTTTCCCTACCAAATATTCAGTGTTAGCTTATCATTTTTCATAGCCTAATGCATTCTAAGAAACTTAGGTGTTAGCTTGGGAGTAATACACCTGGTATATCTATGAGTAATTCCATGTAAAATCATCCAGAAAAAAGAAAATATGTCATCCATACCCTTCAATTTTGTCCAGAGGTGGACTATGTTAAAATAAAACAATCCCCAAAATTTTAGATGCAGATTCCAAAAATTGACCAAGTTGTGTAAAGTTTTAGCTCACAAAATGCAGGTGGTGCATGAAAATATCGCAACATTTTGTCATGTACTTTTGTCTGTAAAATGAGTTCTAGTGCTTCCCTACACCAACAAATTGTTTTAAAATAGCTGATTAGACTGAGGAATCCAAATTACTATTTAGAATGTCTCATAATTAGCCAATTTTAAGTTATTAATCACATCCAATTTTTTCATAGCAAGATAAATTGGTGTGAGAAAAAATCCCAATGTGGCATTAAATCTATGACACTAAAATGTTTTTATTATTATTTTAGCAACAAGAATATTTTCAAAATATCTACTGAAAGCACAAAGGTATGGCTTTGATATGTCATAAACCTTTGATAGACTTCTGAAAGGTATGGCTTTGATATGTCATAAACCTTTGATAGACTTCTGAAAGATATGGCTTTGATATGTCATAAACCTTTGATAGACTTTTGAAAGTTGCATATTTGATATCCAATAATGGAAGAGAAGGATTTTGTGAATTTTAAGTTAGTGACATCAACTTATGTCTTTAAGTCTTGATGGTGAATAATACACATCACATCTTCTATGTGTATTTATTGTCTCTTTGTTCTTGGGTAGGAGGGATGTATTGCCAATTATGAGCCTTTCAGGTGTCTCTCCATCAACCTTAAGGATTCTTATGAATGCCTTGGCATAGTGTTTATCCAGCTTTGCAGCATTTAAGGACTTTCCTAAGTGGATCCATAGTGAGACAGAAAAGAAGAGGTGATAGGCTATCTCCCTGAACCCTAATATTTGGGGTTGTATTTTTCCTTCCTTCTTGGTAGGAGGGATCTATTGCGAATAGTGAGCCTTTGATGGTGGATAATAAACATCACATCTTCTATGTGCTACTGTTCCTTCACATTCAGTTCTGTGATGCTCCTAACTAATAACAGAAACATTATCATTTTGTCAAGAAATTTACTAATTATATATTTTCTTTTTCTCTGGATGTTTGAGATGAGGCTTGATGAGTAGTATTACCTGCATTATTCGGACTATTGTCCTCATCTGAAACAAGTTCTTTTAAAAAAGTTTAAGCTAAGCAAAAAAAAAAAAAAAGTACTATGTCCTAAATACTAGATAGTCTCAGAATTATTTTGATATATAATATATATTTACATGATGGTTAACCATCAGATTTTATTGACAAACATTCAGTTTTGGAAAAAAACGAACTTACGATATAGTATTAAAACATTAACAAAATACATGCTGACCGGACGGGCTTTTGTTTTTTTAAAAATGATGTAAATAGGTATTCTATTTCTTGTATAATAATACAGTATTTAAAAAGGTATTTTGAATTTTGAAGTGATGTTATTTATTTAAATTAATACTATATATGTGTATACATGCAGTATTAAAATGAAAATGTTGAATAATCTTGTGGTAAACTTTTTTAAAATGTTAATATCTGTACATTTCATTCTCTAAATAATGGGTTATAGCAAGAGATACATTCAAGTGCAGCATCAGGAATAACATATAATTTTACATAAGAATTCCAAGTTTTATCAAAATTGTTCCAAAAATAAAGAAATGGTGAAGAAATGACTGAATTTCTTGTTTTGTATTGGTCCGTGATTTGACATCATTTTTTTAAACAAATCATGTCCATTTATGTACCCTTAATTTTGGGCTTTAAATTCTCATAACTTTTGAACCACTGGGGATATTTGCATAATTCAAACAGTTCTGAACTCCATTTACACATCTCTATTTAACTAATATGTTTAAATAACAAAGTTGCTGAAATGAGCTACCTTTTTTTCGACAGTTTCTTGGGTAATTTCCAAGGCTGGCATTTTAATTTGCCCTTGTTGGCCTCCATTCACCGCATCTATCCATTCACTTGTACAGTTTTTTTTTTATCTTCATATAGTGGCTTCCAGAAATTTCCACTTCCTGTTGTGTTGGTGGAGATTGAACCTTAATTTCATCTCTATTGAGATTTCAGTAGACCATCCTGGGATTTCTATTGAAAAGCTTATTTATTCTCATTAATGTGTGTTTGCATGTGTCTTCTTAAATTGGGAGATGATGAAAAAGTTGATCCGCAGATTTCACAAGAAAATGGCTTCTCTCCAGTGTGTGTTTGCATGTGTGTGTTTAAACTGGAACTCTGAAAATGAGGATCCACAGACTTCACAAGAAAATGGCTTCTCTCCAGTGTGTGTTCGCATGTGTGATTTCAAACTGCACTCTTGAAAATGCTGATCCGCAGACTTCACAAGAAAATGGCTTCTCTCCAGTGTGTGTTCGCATGTGGCATTTCAAACTTCTCTGTGAAAATGCTGATCCGCAGACTTCACAAGAAAATGGCTTCTCTCCAGTGTGTGTTCGCATGTGATTTTTTAAGGTGGAACTCCTAGAAAATGCAGATCCACAGACTTCACAAGAAATGGTTTCTCACCAGTGTGTATTAGCATGTGTCTTCTTAAATTCTCAGATGATGTAAATGCTGATCCGCAAACTTCACATAAAAATGGTATCTCTACATTGTGTTTTTGCATATGTGATTTCAAATTGCAATTCTGTGTAAATGCTGCTCCACAGACGTCACAAGAAAATGGCTTCTCTCCAGTGTGTGTTCGCATATGAGATTTTAAGTGGGAACTAAAAGAATATGCAGATCCACAGACTTCACATGAAAATGGTTTCTCACCAGTATGTGTTCGCATGTGTATTCTCAAACTGCTACTCTTTGAAAATACTGATTCGCAAACTCTACAAGAATTTCTATTGTGTGTTAGCATGTGTGATTTCAAACTGCCACTCTGTGAAAATGCTGATCCACAGACGTCACAAGAAAAAGGCTTCTCTCCAGTGTGTGTTCGCATGTGGCATTTCAAAGAGGAACTGCATGAAAATCCCAATCCACAGACTTCACAAGAAAACGGTTTCACTCCAGTGTGTTTTTGCATATGTAATTTCAAACTGTTATTTTGTGTAAATGCTGATCCACAGACTTCACAGGAAAATGGCCTCTCTCCAGTGTGTGTTCGCATGTGATTTTTTAAGGTGGAACTCCTAGAAAATGCAGATCCACAGACTTCACAAGAAAATGGTTTCTCCCCAGTGTGTATTTGCATATGCCTTCTTAAAATCGAAGAGACTGAAAAAGAGGATTCACAGACTTCACAAGAAAATGGCTTCTCACCAGTGTGTGTTCGCATGTGTTTACTCAAATCAGATTTGTGTGAAAATGCTGATCCACACACTTCACAAGAAAATGGCTTCTTTGCAGTGTGTGTTTGCATGTGTGCTTTTAAACTAGAACTCACTGGAAATATAGATCCACAAATTTTACAAGAAAATACTTCCCCTTCCATTCGCGTTTCCATATCTGTTTTTAGTTCTGATCTCTGTGAAAATGCTGGTCGACACAGTGGTGAAAAGTTGGGTTTTACAAAAGCCTATTTTCCCATTTGTTCTTTGAAATGTGAATTTAAGGAAAATGTTCATATACGGAATTCCAAACTCTAATAATCAAGTGCGTTTCACTGGAGTCTCTTTTTGCACTTGTTCTTTGAAATATCGATTAAGAGACAATACTCAGGTAATTAATTTCAAGAAAAAGAATCCTCCTGTGAGTTCTCAATATGTAGATCTACACATATCAGAAGAATATATTTGTTCTTTGGTAGGTGGTTAAATGTGTTTTTTTATATTTCAAAACCATTCTTCCCCAATGTAGTTGATATCTGTGAATGAATAAGAATTAACATATTATTAAAAAAAAAAAAAAACAGAAACAAGAAGATTCAAGAATGTTTTAACTCTCATGAGCACATACCACAGCGTTTGACAAAGCATCATCTCTAAATAGACAGGAATTACTCAAATAAAAACCACACCAAACTAATGACCGAATCCCCATGGTAATTCACCACGGTCAACACATGCACAAACTAACTAAGCTACTCACCAAACAATATATAACCCCACAAACTGACCCCACAACAAAGTCCATCTTCAAAACCCCACCCATCAACGCAAAAAAACCCATCACCCAACCTACATAACATCCTCACTGCATCCAGAAAACATTTATATAACACCGTATAGAAAGGTAACAAAAAATGCAACAAGCCTAGATGCCAAATTTCAGCCATATACACACGGAAACTGAAATAAAAATACCCTACACAAACATAACAATCCATCCGCCACACATAACATGCGATAGCGCTAATATCATATATTACATATACTTCACACAATGCACAAATAGCGGATATGTGGGAGAAACATCTACATCTTTGAGACTAAGATTAAATAACCACAAATCCACAATAAAACTTAAATCCCCACATAGTACGATAGCACTTCACTTTAACACCCCACCATACAACCTTACACACCTCAAATGTATTTTAATAGACCATGCATTTCCAACAACGCAATCTCGAAAACAAACAGAAACCAAATGGATTCTAAAACTACAAACTCACGTGAGGGGACTGAATGCTGATATCGGAATACTCCGTTATTACAAATATTTTACAGACACTGCCACTGTCAATAACAACAAAGACAAAGGATCCACTGAGCAGGAGCAACATTCATTTGAAAAAGGGAATCTAACGATCCCGAAAATTTATGATAACAACTAATAAAAAATAAGTGAATCCAATACTCCATAACATCGAGTTCATTCATTTATTTTTAAATGCTTCATAATAATGCCCAACTTCAACATAAAAAAAATAAATATATATATATATATATGCTGATAGTTACACATCCTGTATCCCTGATGCACAAAAATGTAAAATGACATAGTAAAATTGTATCTATGCATCCCAGTTTTTTTTTCTTTTTCTTCTCTCACCATTTCAGGCTAACTGTAAATACATTCCAAGTTTCTTAGAATCAAATTACACAGGAGAGGTTATAAGTTACGAGTTAGATGACTTTAGTTCTTTCCCCAGATCATAAATTAAAACCTTACATTTAATTAAGAAACTTTAGTTGGGACCCATCAAATTTCATGGGGACTGATTCAAAGCAAATATGTGCATCCCAGGACTCACTAAATCAAAAAGCTATCAGCATCATTACTCATAGAAATCTATTCCAAGCAAATGACCCCCAGTTTCTCAACCCAGAAAACAATGGGGGTGGGGCAAAAAATGTGTTATATAATTATTATCTTATCTTTATAGAAAAAAAGTAAAAATCATTTTTGTTGGTGCATGAAATACTGCTGTTCAATGAAATACATTTAATGAAATTCAATATATATAATATATATATATATATTATATATATATAGAGAGAGAGAGAGAGAGAAGAGAGAGAAAGAGGAAGAGAGAGAGAGAGAGAGATGCTGATAGGTATGTGTTCGGCATCCCTGATGCACAAAAATGTAAAATGACACAGTAAGAGTGTATCCATTCATCCTATTTTTTTCTTTCCCCACCATTTCAGGCTAACTATAAATGCATTTCAATAGTTTCTTAGAATCGAATTACACAGGATAGGTTACAAGGTAGGAGTTAGATGACTTTAGTTCTTTCCCCAGATCATAAATTAAAACCTTACATTTAATTAAGAAACTTTAGTTGGGACCCATCAAATTTCATGGGGACTGATTCAAAGCAAATATGTGCATCCCAGGACTCACTAAATCAAGAAGCTATCAGCGTCACTGCTCATAGAATCAAATTCTGGAATGAGTTTCAAATCAAATCCCACCATTTTATTCTCACTACAGAACACAAGATGGAACCTGGAGAAACAACGACTATCTGGAGAAGAAAGAACAGAACTCTGATGGAAGAACATTAGAGACCTAACAACACAACAATACTAAGAGCTACAAATCAGGTTAAATTGGGGAATTTATTTTCTCAATCTTATGAGATCTAGATCCTATGAAAGAAAAAGATCTCACATTAAAAAAGGCAAAAAGCAGATGATACCCCACACAGACTATTAATGACACGGACTACGCAGATGATCTGTTTATTCTTGCAAATATGCCTGATCAGGCTGAATCTCTGATACATAGCTTGGAAAAGGCAGCATGGAACAGCCTCTATGTGAACTCCGATAAAACTGAGTACATATTTTTTAAAAAGAAAGGAAGATGGTTTGGTTTGGTTTGATTTGTTTTACGGCATATCAACCTCGGTGGGTTATTTAATGCCAAAAAAATTGTGAAATAAATTCATTCCTAATGCATAATACAATTTTGTTAATAAACGCATATTTTTCTATTCAACTCATAGATGGGACCCAAACAGGTACTACCACTCAGAGTGGACCAGGGAGCAATGGGGATGAAAGGGTGCTTCACATTCCCCAAACCTCCAGAACTGGAACCTCACCATCAGATCGAGTTTAACATCATTCCCAGGACATGTAGACCCCCAGCCACCGCCTTCTAGCATCCATATGATAAGAAGGATTGGGGTTGCCATAAGGGCAATAGGTTTTGGGGTAACATAAGGTGCTAGGNCTTGCATGTGGCCAGCGATTGATTGGAGGGGGCCTCTCCCACCACCGGTCTAGCCACGAAAAGCTTAAAGTGGAATATGCAAGTCATGGACTGCTCAGCCACCTGGTTCTATCCTTAAGCATCACAGGTCACCACCCAACAGGTGCCATATTGGGGGAGTCTTACCCCTCTGCAGAATTGCAGTTGATGCATTCTAATGCCCCAGCTGACAAGGCGAAAGAAAGGAATAATCTAAACTCTTGACGGTAAGTCTCTAAAGTTGGTAGAACAATTCATGTACCTAGGTAGTAATATCTCATCCATAGAAAGAAATATTAATGCACACATAGGGAAGTCATGATCTGCTATGAACAGATTATCAGTCATATAGAAATCCAATCTCACTGACAAGTCAAAGCAACATTCTTCAAAGCCATAGTTGTATCAGTGCTACTGTATGCTGTACCACCTGGACTCTAACAAAGCACCAAGAGAATAAGTGAGATGGTAGATTCACAAGAATGCTACATGTGATCCTAAAACAAATTGTGGAAAAAAACACCCTACAAGAAAGCAGCTGTATGGTCACTTACCCTTTATAACAAAAACCATTCATGTGAGACGAACAAGATATGTGGACCCTGTTGGAGAAGTAAGGATGAACTCATAAATATGTTCTCCATGGAAGTCAGCACATGAGAATGCCAGTGCAGGTACATTAACAAAATCTGCTTGGAAACTGGATGCTTTGCAGAGGACCTGTCAGGGGGTGATAAATGATAGGGATGGTTGGTGAGAGATTGTCATGGATATCTGTGCTGATAGCATGACATGATGATGATTTTCTTGATCTTTGAAAAAAATTATCATTTGGCAAATTTTATAATGTACGACACTACAACCTTTTTAACAACATTCTATTTTTGTCTCTGATAATTATTTAGCTACATGCAAACAATCATGGTACAATATGCCATCTTTCAGGTGTTTAAAATTCTCTATTAGATTTTTAAGAGAATAAAAATAGTTCAATTGAATAAGAGAAAAGACCTTTTTGCATCATTCAAAAAAATTTTGTGTTATAAAAACAAAAACTATGAAGATATAAGACATGATACAAAAATTACTTTTTAGAATTTTAAGAAAATAACTTTTTCTTGTCTGCTAAGTTTTTTTAGTTTTTTACAATATTTTTTCATTTTTTTAAGATTCAAGCATTCTAAAGTCAAATTAGGAATAGAATTTTTTTTTCAAATGACTAAGGCTGAAACACCACAACAATGAAGATAGGAAGCATGTGGTGTAATGGTTAAAGTCATGGAAATGGACTTGTCGCCCTGAGTTCAAATCCTGGAGTTGGTAATTGCATTTCACTAGCGCTAATACCCTTGGAAAGGTATGAATCCTACTCTCCCTCCAGCTATGGGTAAATACAGGGCAGACTGGGTTCTTTAACCATGCTAGGTAACCAGCTAGGAGAAGGAAAACTCTTAATTCAACTGTTAAACTCTGCTTAAGAAATTGACCTTTGTCGTATCCTGCTCGTGCGAAGGAGTATGAATCCTACTAATAACTCAGATCGTAACTTAGAAATGAAAAGAAAAAAAGGGAAGTGTGAAAAATATGCAAAATCTGAAAACACATCAACTTGGTTAATGTAGAGTGGAGTCCTGACGAGATCAATTTTTGATTGAAACCATGGTAGACCCTTTATTTTCCATCTAACATTAATATCAATAATTTTATTACTGCTCGGGAATTTTAATATATTGAGCACTTTTGGATTATTTACTGACTCCACTGTGACGGAAAGGTTAAAGCGGCAATTGGATGATAGATATATATATAGGGAGAGAGAGAGAAGAAATATAACATATTAGAAAGTCAAAAACATTGAGATAGAAAAAGTTAAAAGTAGGATAAAAAGATTTATTTAAAAACAGAAGAAAGATAAATCTCCTAAAGAGAAGATAACCAATTTTACCCGAGGGCTTGTACAATTTCTTGTGTTTTTTTTTTTTACCTGGTGATGTTATATTTCAAAGTTCACTATCTAATCACTCATATCTCATTATTTTTTTTAATGGAGATTGTGGGTTTGCTGTCTGTAACCGAAACTAAATTACTATACAAGTCAATTTCCTTTGTTATTTACATCACATTCTCCATGATTTATTTTTTATTTAACCTCAATTTTAATAAAATTGTTTTACATTTAATTGTTATCTATCAATATATAACATGCATTGTATTTATTATATACAACATAGGTTTACAGTGTGAATGGGAAGGTATTTGCATATTGATATTAGAAATTTGATTTAATAAATAATGCTAGTATTGATTTCTAATTGTTTGGTTTTATTTTAACGATATGAGCAAAAATCTCGGGGATAAATCTTTAAAGGAAATCATTAACAAGAAGAAATAACTGTAATTTATTCTTTACTTCTATTTGTTTATACTAAATAGTTTAATTAGGAAAAATTTACCAATGAGTTTCAAAGTTGTTCTATTTTATCAATCATACCCTGGTTCCAAATCTTTTTATCTCATTCTTATTTAGTTTCATTAGCCTTTCTATTTAATATGATATTTTATATATTAAACTTAAATACTTGCACCCGGGGGTGCATATATTGCTAGTTAAATAAAGTATATTATTTCATAATCTGATTCCTTCAGCTAATATATGAAATACCATCATATTTTAAATGATGAGAAGATGTGTATTTAATTCGAAAGGATTACTAAAGAAATGCAGTTGACTTACTTATTATCACACTTTGTGACATTGTGGTGTAAGGTGTAAATGACAACATTCTATCCTAAAATCCTGCGAAGGCATTCTGATGGAATCTCTCGAGTGTCCTGAGATATCGACCAACCCGTCCGCATAAGCAGGATTTGACACAAAGTAATGTATTAAGCGGACTTGACTGGTTAATTCAGAATTTTCCTTCACTATACTATTTGCCATATCAAGCTTAAAGAGCCAGTCTACACTACTATACCCATAGCTGGGGGAGAATATTTGTATGCATACTTTCAAGTGTTTTAATACTTTAAGTTTCGATCTTGATTAACTTCTACAACTTGCAAGTTCGATTCGTTGTGTAATGTTTAACAAGATTATTAAACTAGCAGAACTGTTGGATATACACAAATGATAATTCAATTATTCCAATGTTGGATATATTCACTTGAAGCTATTGCTAAATACTTCAGTATGTAAAAAGTATAAAAAGGGTAGGTAGCATGGATACGGGGTCAGCGGTGCCTGATTACTGACAGTTTACTTTTTTAAACTGTAAGAAAACAAATAGCATTTAATAACAGCGAATAACAACAAGAAGAACATTAAATTTAAACTTCAACAAATAGACATATCAGAGATAGAAACTCACAGCTTGTTGCTTAATTCGATCAGCCTGGCAGCGATAATCTAACTAAGGTCCCCTTTCCTTCTTGGTTAGGGTTCCTAAACCGCAGAAACTGGTGCTCTGCACCAAATGATGTTAACATCTTAAACTACCCTAATTTATACTCTTGGTGGCAGTTAATTTATACAATAATAACCCGTCAGTCGCTACTGAGCTAAAGGGCTCACAGAATTTCCGAAATTGGCGTCAAGATCGGATTTGCATTAACCCAGGATTGCAGGGTCTCTATATTTGCTGAAGTCTAGCTGAATGCTCACACGTTGTTTAGATCTAAACGACTAGAATTTCGCTATAGAAACTGATTTTCAAGGTTAATGGCGGCCTAGTGGTCACATAAAAAAAACACGACTTTTTTCTTCTTCAATTCAAAAACATTTTATTAAATAACAAAAGAATACAAACAATTATTTGTGTATTTAAGATTTATATATAGCAACTAAATCAGTTTCCGCTTCAAAAAGTATGGGAGCTGATATTAAAAAAAACATTTTGAAGGTAATAGATTCTGATTAGAACGTAATATAAAATAGCTATGTACGGATACTGGGTACCCTGCTGAGGACTTGCCTGGGGTGATGATCAATAGGAACGGGGTGAGAGAGAGGTGGGGAAAAGATGGTGATATGACTTAGTGCTGTCAACACGATGATGATGATGATGATGATGATTTAGTTTGGTTTGGTTTGGTTTGTTTTACGGCATATCAACCTTAGTGGGTCACTTAATGCCGGCAAAGTTTTGTGTTTATTGCCGGGAATAAGAAAAGAATAGTAAAGAAACTGAATTTGCCTGTTCATATGGAAATATTGGTTTCGTTTAGTTTGGTTTGTTTTACGGCATATCAACCTCGGTGGGCCATTTAATGCTGATAAAGTTTTGAAATAAATCTATTCTTAATGAATAAACAATGTTTTTTATAAACACATTTTCTTATTTAACCCATAGATGGTACCCTAGCAGGTACTACCATTCCGAGTCAGAGTGAATTTAGGAACAATGGTGATGAAGGGATGCTCCACATTCCCCAAACCCCAGAACTGGATCCTCACCATCAGATAGAGTTTAACTTCATTCCCAGGACATGAATACCCTCAGCCACCGCCTTCTAGAACATATGTGATAAAAATCGCTGGGACTTGCCATAAGTGCAATATGGTCGGGACAATCATATAGGTGCTGGGGTTTGCCAATTGATTAGATGGGGCCTCTCCGACCGCTCGTCTAGCCCATGTCAGGGCAAAAGTGGAGTGTTGCATGTCATGGACTACTCATCCATCAGGGTCTCATCATCGCAGGTTGCCATCCACGGCCAACAGGTAGCCCTATTGGGGGTGGGGGAGTTTTACCCCTCTGCAGAGGTGTAGTCGATGTATTCTAACGCCACAGCCGACAGGGCGAGATGATGATGATGATAATGATGATGATGATGATGATGATGATACAACAGCTATGTACGGACACTGGGTGCCGTTCTGAAGACTTATCTGGAATGAGGGATGGATGGGGAGAGAGATAGGGGTTAGAGAGGGTGAATTAGTGTTGTCTACATCATGATGATAATGATGAAGATATATTCGTGTATGTTTTCGTTCCCTTCAAAAAGTGAAATCACATTTTAAAATACCGACCTGTCGGCTGGGGCGTTAGAATGCACCGACTGCATCTCTGCAGAGGGGTAAGACGTCCCCCAATGGGGCCACCTGTTGGCCGTGGGTAGCGACCCGTGATGCTTAAGAATAGAACCCAGGTTGATGAGCTGTTCATGACTTGCAATACTCCACTTTGGCCCTATCTTGGGCTAGACGGGCGGTCGGAGAGGCCCCCTCCGATCAATCAGCTAGTCATGTCAAGCCCTAGCATCTATATGATTGCCCCAACCCTATTGCCCTTATGGCAAGTCCCAACCCCACTTTATTATATGGATGCTAGAAGGCGGTGGCTGCGGGTCTACATGTCCTGGGAATGACGTTAAACTCTATCTGATGGTGAGGTTCCAGTTTTGGAGGTTTGGGGAATGTGGAGCACTCATTCATCAACATTGCTTCCTGGTCCACTCTGAGTCGGAGTGGTAGTACCTGTTAGGGTCCATTCTATGGGTTGAATAGAAAAACATGAGTTTATAAACAAAATTGTATTATACATTAAGAATTGATTTATTTCAAAACTTTATCGGCATTAAATAACCCACTGAGGTTGATATGCCGTAAAACAAAACAAAACAAAACACATTTTAAAATAGTCATCCGGTTTTGTCATTTACCGTAACCGGGGGCAAATTTTGATTAAATAAATTGGCAATAGAACCAATCAAAGTTTCGGTGCGATAAATAGGAAGAGGGTTGATTGAACTGTTGATTTTTCATTTGAAGTTGGAAGATTAGAAACCTTCTTATCTATCTCCCACTAATATTGCGTCTGCCTGAAAATTTCCTGAAATTGTTAACGCTTATATAATACACGGATGGTGGGATTCCTCATAGTGTCACCCAGAGTGGTAGTACCTCTTATGGTAAGTACGGTTATTAGATCTAGTACAATATACAGTCCTGAGTAATCTGAACATTAGCCTCATAAATGAGAGTAACCTACCCTTGTTTATTTCACTTTGAGGAAGCCGTATGTTTTGGTTGGCCATTTTCATTTCCCCGTAATCAATACAACTGCATGTTTTAACACGAATATATCATAAAATGTGTTCTTAATAACAATTAAGTTCATTTCAAATAATGCACAAGCACAATTAAAAATATATCTTATGATAATTTCGTGTTAAGTCATGCAGTTGTATTAATTCAAACAAATTTGCATTTTCAGTGTAGATTTACGGTGAAATGAAAATGGGCAACCAAAACCAGACGGCTTCCTCAAAGTGAAATAAATAAGGGGAGGTTACTCTCATTTATGTAGCTAATGTTCAGATTACCCAGCCCTGTTAGAGTCTCATCTATATGTTCAATAGATCAAAAATGAGTTAAAATGTGTTTTAAAAAATTGAGATTTTAAAAAGTTGAATACCCAACAAGAATGAATAAATCAAAATGTCTTCGGCATAAAATAACCTAAGAATTGATTTGTTTGTTTGTTTGTTTTGTTTTACGGCATATCAACCTCAGTGGGTCATCTAATGCCGATAAAGTTTTTAAATAAATCAATTCTTAATGGATAATACAATTTTTTTATAAATACATTTTTCTATTTAACCCATATATGGGACCCTACAGGTACTACCACTTCGGGTCAGAGTGGACCAGGGAGCAATGGTGATGAAGGGGTGCTCACATTCCCCAAACCTCCAAAACTGAACCTCACCATCAGATAGAGTTTAACGTCATTCCCAGGACATGTAGACCCGCATCCACCGCCTTCTAGCACCCATATGATAAAAAGGGGTTGGGGCTTGCCATACGGGCAATAGGGCCTAAGAAATGACTTTTCTTGAGATCCAAATAAATAAACAATATATACAGCTAAGGAAGTATGTTTTTGTGTAATTCCATGTCAAATCATTCAGGCCATGTCACCCACCCCCTTCAGATTTTCTGAAAATTTGTCCAGGTGTGGATTATCTTAAAGTTAGCCGATCCCCAAAGTTTGAGCTTCCAATTTCAGAAATTAGCTTCCGTTCTGGGCAAATATCAAACTATCTTTTTGGTCCAAATAATGTTCAATATATGTGAAATAATAATAATAATAATAATAATAATAATAATAATAATAATAATAAATCGTAGATGCAGTGCCACATCGGGATATTGATTTTGCTAGGAAAAAATCAGAAATCCTTAATAACGTAAAATTCGTTGACTTTAAAGACTTTTTATTTCATTGTTAGATTCCTTGGACAAAAATACTTTTATAAACTAATTTTTAGAAGTGGGAAAGCTCTAGAACTCATTTTACAGACAAAAAATAGATTACAAAAAGTAGATATTTTTCGCACTGCCGCTCAAATTTGGAGAGTTAAAATCGACATAACCCCACTAATTTTGGGAATTGGAAGCTTAAATTTTGGGGATTGGCTAATTTTATCCTGATCCACACCTCGACAAATTTTCAGAAAATTTGAAGGGGGTGGGTGACAATTTTACATTTTTCTGGATGATTGGCGTGAAATTAGCCATATATATTATCAAAGGGCCAGGTTAGCTCAGTCGTTAGAGCGTTCGGCTAGAAACCACAAGGTTCCTAGTTCGATACCGGTCCTCGCCAACTCAGCGTATGAGTAGCACAGGGATCTGTGCGGTAAAGTAAGGAGCTGATGGTAGGTGTGGCGCTCCACCTCAGATGCTAAAACAATCTCCTTGGTCTAGCGCTATTGATAAGGGGATAGACTCCCTCGCTGACTGGCTGATACAGACTTTAGGCCGCCCCGACTACTTTACTTTTACTTTTCATTATCAAAGGCAGATTTTTTTTCCTAATGTGATTAGATATTAGCATCTTTGCTAATTGAAAGACTAAAAGATGTCAGAAAGAAGTACGGTTGTTTTATACACCTTTGTCCCGGGTATCAAAATGGCGAGAGAAGGAGAGAGGAGAGTTCTTATGAGGTTCTATTGTAATATATTGCCTGCTCGACAAGTTTGTAGCCGGGAAAACAGGTGCAGATGACTGGCGCGCATGCGCAAGAAATGTGTGGGTGTCAAACATGGATCTGAAAACAAAAAAAAGGATATTGCCTTAAGCGTATTGAACCGATCTTTGGCACCCGAAAAGACAGATGTCAATCGACAATGCGTAGGCACAAAAAATGTGTAGGTGTAGCCTATAACTACTAAAAACAAGCTGCGTGAGTGCGAGGTGTGTCCACGTGAAAACTGCGTAGTTGTCACGATCAAAGAGGCGTGGCTCTGTTGAGTTAATGAATTATATAAAATAAATTTTGAAATCTGGATAGAGCAGATCGAGATCGAGATCGCTCGCAGTCAGAACTCCCGAGGGCTCCTGTGTGTGTGGATACTCTACCGACGACTTTCAGTCTACACAGAAGCGATGAATAAAAATATAACTTTTCAAAAAATCAAAAATTCTATCCACACCTACCATAAAACTGGCCTAATTCCCCCTCCCCTAACATGCCCTACAACTTTCTTATACTATTTCCCACTCTTCATACAATTGTCGGCTGGGGCTTTAGAATGCACCCACTGTACCTCTGCAGAGGGGTAAAACTCCCCCAATGGGGCCACCTGTTGGCCGTGGGTGGCGACCCGTGATGCTTAAGGATAGAGCCCAGGTGGATGAGCAGTTAATGATATGCAATAATCCACTTTGGCCCTATCTTGGGCTAGACGGGCGGTCGGAGAGGCCCCCTCCGATCAATCGGCTGGTCACGTCAAGCCCTAGCACCTATATGATTTCCCCAACCCTATTGCCCTTATGACAAGCCCCACCCCCCTTTTATCATATGGGTGCTAGAAGGCGGTGGCTGCGGGTCTATGTCTGAGAATGACGTTAAACTCTATCTGATGGTGAGGTTCCAGTTTTGGAGTTTGGGGAATGTGGAGCACCCCTTCATCACCATTGCTCCCTGGTCCACTCTGACCCAGAGTGGTAGTACTGTTAGGGTCCCATCTATGGGTTAAATAAAAAACATGAGTTGATAAACAAAATTGTATTATCCATTAAGAATTGATTTATTTCAAAACTTTATCGGCATTAATGACCCACTGAGGTTGATATGCCGTAAAACAAAACAAACCAAATCATACAATGAAGCAAAATTTTCTTATAACCAACCAAGAATTTTACCCAACTTGAATGTATATATAAGTCCCGAGTACTTTCGGCACTTCGAAGTGCCATCATCGGGGGTGATGTGTTCCAGTTTTTCTTAAAGTATATTAATGTAGAGGCTGGAAAGAGAAGAATTGATGAGAAAGGTGTTATAGGCATTTATAATGTGTGTACCACATTGGAAATTAATTTTGTTTAAAGAAACACATGACACCTGATGATGGCACTTTGAAGTGCCGAAAGTACTCGGGACTTGAACTTTGGTGGACTTATCCACGAATTCCACCCAAATATTAAAAAGTTGGTCAGAAAACTCGAAAAGATCAAAAATAAAATTGTTAAACAGGAGATGTGTCTTTTGTTTAATTCTGCATATATATATATATATATATATATTATATATATATATTATATAGAGAGAGAGAGAGAGAGAGAGAGATAGATAGATAGATAAAGGGTATGAAAACACACAATGATGTTAAAATGAAAATATTTGATATCATA
>CM042171.1:1167078-1182078 GCA_023376005.1 Doryteuthis pealeii | reverse complement strand
GTTGTGGGCAAAACATTAAATTTGTTCTTCCAATATTCTTTATTTTTTGTGCACACCTCGTATAAGATTGGGAGAGAAAGAGAAAATCAGTCATTATATAGCTATCGATGCCTGTGGTTGTGGGCGTGTTAACAAATAAAATGTGATTGGTTCCCGCTTATCATTCCATTTCTCTTTACTACACTATAATATATTAATATACACACACACACACACACACACATATATATAATATATATATGTATTTATATATATATATATATTATTATATTATAATAGTATATATTTATATATAAGAATATGATATTATATATAAAGTAATATTGATATATATATATATATAATAAATAATACTTATATATAAGATAACTGATGTATAAATATAAATATAGTAGATATATAATATATTATATTTATATAAATATATATATATGTATATATATAATATCTAAATATAAGATATATATATATAACTGATATTATATATATCATATATACTATTAATTGTATATAATAATATATATTATGAATATATAATATATATAAAATATATAGTAATATAATAATATATATATGTATTATCGTAATATATATAATATATTAGTATTATATATATATGAATTATATCTATATATTAATATATATATATATACATATATATATATTATATATAATTTTATAATATATATATAATATATATATATATATAATATTATTTATATATACTATATTATTTATAGTTAATCAGATGTATTTTCAAAATGTAAATATCTCATTCGATAAGAAAAGAAAGAATGAAAAATAGTATAATGAAAAATATATAATATAACAAGAACAAAAAGGAAAAGAAGAACTGAAGCAGATAGAAAAGTAGAAAATATGAATGACATAATAAATGAAACAGAGAAAAATAAGGAAAATATAGAAAGATAGATGAAAAAAAGAACGAAGAAAAAAGAAATAAAAAAAATTAAGAGATGTAAGAAAAGGAAGTATAAAGAATGAAGTTGAAAAACGATAATAAAAGAATGAGAAAAGAAACGAACGAAAAGATTAAAAGGAACAAAGTAGAAGAAGAAGATAAAGAAGAAGATATAAATAAGAAAAAGAAAGAAAAGAAAAACTACCAATAATTAGAAAAGTAGAAACGAAATGAGACCAGAAGAAATAGAAGAAAAAAAAGAAAAAGAGAATAATCAAATTAAAAAATAAAGGAAGCAAGAAAGAAAATGAAGATGCTAGAAATAAAGGAATTAAGAAAGAAAGGATTAAAGAAAACAGAAAAAGAAACAAAGAACGTGAATAAATACGAAGCCAAATTGAACAACTATGGAAAGAAAGAAAGAAAGAAAGAAACGATAAAAAAAAATAAAACAAAGAAAAAGAAAAAAAAACAAGGTAGAAAAGTAAGAAAGAAGGAACAACAATAAAAGAAGAAGAAAAAAAGGAAGAAAGAAGAAAGGAAAAAATAACGAAAGAAATAAGTCATAGAGAAAGAAAGAAAGAAAGAAAGAAAGAAAGAAAGAGAAAGAAGAAAGAAAGCAAGAAAGAAAGAAAGATAGAAAGAAGAAGAATAAGATAGAGAAAAGAAAGAAAGAAAAGAAAATAGAAAGAAAGAAAAGAAGAAAGAAAGAAGAAAGAAGAAAGAAAAGAAAGAAAAGAAAAAAGCAAATAATACAAACAAAAACAAAGGAAATTAGCGAAGAATACGAAGCAGTCAAAAGAAGAAAAAAAAGAAAGAAAGACAGATAGAAAGAAAGAAAGAAGAAAGAAAGAAAGATAGAAAGAAAGAAAGAGAAAGAAAGAAAGAAAGATAGAAAGGAAAGAAAAAAAGAAAAAACAAAAAACCAAAAAAAAATGCGGAAGGCAGTTAAAAGAAGAAAAAGAAGAAAGAAGAAAGAAGAAAGAAAGAAAGATAAAAAGAAAAAAAGGAAAGAAAAGAAAGAAAAAAGCAATATAAAAAAAACAAAGGAAAATAAGCGAAGAATACGAAGCAGTCAAAAGAAGAAAGAAAGAAGAATATAATAAAAGTAATACACAACCTGAAATAATGAACAAAAGGTATGTTGGTGAGGGATGAGAGGAAAGAAAGAAAGAAAGAAAGAAAGAAAGAAAGAAAGAAAGAAGAAAGAAGAAAGAAAGATATACTCACGAGAAAATCTCAAAATTACGGAAGTATAGAAATAAATAAAAAATAAAAAAAAACCTTACCTTCCGAAATGGTCATATGAACCCCAGGACGGGCATAAAAGTCAACGGTAAGACAACACGAAATTAGATTTGAACGATTTTCACTTGTAAAAACCGAACCGCCCTCCCATAAAGTGGAACGACCTGAAAACTAACAAAAAAAAAAAAAAAAAAAAAAAAAAAAAAAAGAAGTAAAGAAAAAGAATTCAAAATATAACAAACTACAACTCTCTAAATGTCACTCATTTCTCTCCTAAAAAAGCGCGCCAATCTGAAGACGAGACTTTGAAAATATTGAACCGTGGTTCTGTGTTGAAAATGTTTTCTTTTGGGAGCCGCTACAAGTCAATATCTCTTTCTTGCCGAATAATTTCTTTTTTTTTTTTTTTTTTTTTTTTTTTTCAAAACAAAAAAAAAAAAATAAATAAAAAATAAAATTCCTCCTGAACTGCGAAATAATTTGTTTTGTCTACATCTTTGAAAATTGAAGGGTGAAATAGTTATTCCGCTTCAGAAAATGTGTGAAGGTGCAAGAGGTACTACTGTACTTGTAGTTTTTAATAAAATTATTGACGAGGAGAATAGAAACGATTAGGAAAATAATTGTGGAAAGAAGTTTTTTGGTTTGTTTTGTTTTACGGCATATCAACCTCAGTGGGTCATTTAATGCCGATAAAGTTTTGAAATAAATCAATTCTTAATGGATAATACATTTTTTTTTATAAATACATTTTCTATTTAACCCATAGATGGGACCTAACAGGTATTACCACTCCGGGTCAGACTGGACCAGGGAGCAATGGTGATGAAGGGGTGCTCCACATTCCCCAAACCTCCAAACTGGAACCTCACCATCAGATAGAGTTTAACGTCATTCCCAGGACATGTAGACCCGCAGCCACCGCCTTCTAGCACCCATATGATAAAAAGCGGTTGGGGCTTGCCATAATGGCAATAGGGTTGGGGCAATCATATAGGTGCTAGCGCTTGACGTGACCAGCCGATTGATCGGAGGGGGCCTCTCCGACCGCCCGTCTAGCCAAGATAGGGCCAAAGTGGAGTATTGCATGTCATGAACTGCTCGTCCACCTAGGGCTCTATCATTAAGCATCACGGGCGCCACCCACGGCCAACAGGTGGCCCCATTGGGGGAGTCTTACCCCTCTGCAGAGGTGCAGTCGGTGCATTCTAACGCCCCAGCCGACAGGGCGGTGGAAAGAAGTGTAGAAATTCAGTACACCAATCTATTCATATTCCTACTTCAGTAAGGTATCATATTTAAGTTCTGCACATAGTCTTATCAAATGTGTGATGGTGCGAGAGATGGGGCTCTTCGCATAAATACGTCCTGGACTCACGTCCTAAAAAAACGCTAAGTGGTACCAGCAGCTTAGCTTAAATTTGGAGGGGGATAATCCCACCAGAACTGCGAAATAATTTGTTTTGTCTTCCTTTTTTAAAAATTGAATGTTGTAATAGTTCGTCCGCTTTAGAAATGTGTGAAGTGCAAGAGATACTACTCTGCTTGTATTTTTATAAAATAAGACGGTTTTCAAAAACTATTCATCTCTTTAGTTTGAATTTGGTGAGGAGAATAGAAATGATTAGGAAAATAATTGTGGAAAGAAGTGTAGAAATTCAGTACACCAATCTATGCATATACCTACTTCAGTAAGGTATCCTATTTAAGTTCTGCACATAGTCTTATCAAATTTGTGATGGTGCAAGAGATTGGGCTCTTCGCATAAATACGTCCTGGCCTCACGCCCTGTAAAAGACTAAGCAGTGCCAGCTAAAAAAAAAAAACAACCCGTGCTTAAGGTGTTTTTCCCTAAATTTTTTCTCGACATGTAAATATGTTAACCCTCCCCCACTTTAAAATATTTTTTAGCGGTTTGAAGGCGTTTTTACCGACAAATTACTGCCCTTTATATATGTACTAGCAGCGGCTACCCGGCGTCGCCTAGGTAGAAGGGAGGTAAAAAGGTAGTCTCACAGATCCATTATTGTTGAATTGCGAGATGGATCCTCACAGGATGTCCCATTAAAATCAATATGTAAAAAAGACAATATGAAAAGAAAAATTAATGTTTCCTATTTAAAATACTAAATGCAATAAATTCCATACTGTCATCATTTTAATTTTATTTTTTAATTATCTTCACGTAATATGAATAAAATCTTCATTATTTTTGCTCAAAAACCAAGCCCTGGTGATATTTCATGTGTATATATATTTACTTTGTCTTTGAGTGTTTTATTTTGAAAGTTTCATCCGGACATACACATAAACACAACTGCCCTTTATATGTGTATAGTAAACCCAGCCCTGGTGATATTTAATGTGTATATATATTTACTTTGTCTTTAATTGTTTTATTTTCAAAGTCTCCTCGGGACATACACATACACACAACTGCCCTTTATATATGTATAGATTTCATCCGGACATACATACACACAACTGCCCTTTATATATGTATAGATTTCATCCGGACATACATACACACAACTGCCCTTATATATGCATAGATTTCATCCGGACATACATACACACAACTGCCCTTTATATATGCATAGATTTCATCCGGACATACATACACACAACTATATATGTACATCCGGACATACATACACACAACTGCCCTTATATATGTATAGCTAGATAGATATAACTTAATTTTGGCCCAGTTAAAGTGAAGACTGATATTTATAATACACAGATTAAGGGTGAGATAAATATGTTTAACTTAGCTACAAACATTAAATAACCCAACAGGGGTTGACATGTCGTAAAAGCCTAGCAAACAATGCACACTCCCTGGAATTATATCATTTCCAACGATTAAGGGAGAAAGAATTCTCATTTAAATATTTCAAGCCGATAATGAATCGATAAAGTTTCCATTCTTCCCTAAAGGAGAGACGATTGGATTTCCACTTGCTTACCCACAATTCGTCGCGTTCTTCTTATCAGCGCCTTCTCAAATATTAACAACGGCACTGATTTATCTCCCTTGGCAATTCAACCAGCCATTTTGATTGGCTGTTAAAAGAGAGTTAGTAATCTGACCTCCGTGAACTCTCCGCTGAGGATTACGCATGCGCAAATGTACCGGAATACCTGACATTAATCAATTAGATCTGTCTCTAAACGGCCCTAGGGAACGTCCTGTCGTGTATGACCGGTTACTACGATAATCTAGGACTGTAGCGTCGGAACATAAAGTCACCAGCTACAATTTTTGTCACCGACGACTCCGAATCCACGATTTTTGTTTTAAAACACTTTGCTTTATTTATTTAACCTACAGACGAGATATTGAAAAGTATTACAACACAGAGCCAAAGTGAAACTCGAAGTGATGGCAATGAAGGGAAAAAGAAAAAGAAAAACGGCATTACTTTATCTTTTGCTCTAGATTTGATCTCAGACAATACCATATATATATATATATATATATATATATATATATATATATATATTATATTATATATATATATATACCAAGCGTGTTGGTAAATCCTTGCAGAGAGTAAAAACCCAGCAGAAAGTTTGATTGTAAAAATATACTACCAAACATCAACCAGGGAGAAAAAAAATTTTTGAAAAAAAGAAAGGACCAAGATATTCGTACCAACAAAAAATAATCTATTGGTACAGATTTGGCCAAAAGAACAATTTATATGTATATTTATATATTAAATATATATATATTCATATAACCGCTAGGAGAAAGCTAATAAGTAAAAGTGCTCGATACCTAAGTAGAGCCAATAATAAAGATAATCTAATGAGTCAGACGAACCTACTATTAGTTTCGCATAAAGCTCTTCAGGGCTAAAATCTGAGTCAGATGTTAGCCCTGAAGAGCTTTATGCGAAACTAATAGTAGGTTCGTCTGACTCATTAGATTATATATATTATATATATATATATATATATATATATATATATGGGAGAAATATGAGGAGATTATCCGACAGTATGTGGAGAAAGGTAGACAAACACGGGATGTTGTATAAATACACTATATGTATAACTTCCTAACCGTTAGGCATGACATAACCCTAGACGGGTTGATATGCCGTTAAAATCAATAAACATAAACATTTATCTTTTACCCAATTTGCTAAGTATTGTTTCTCAATACAAAACCCAAAATCTAGTGATAGGCGAAAGGGTTTGTTTAAATACAGTTCGATACTCTCTGTATAAACCCGTACTTGGGACCCTGAGTTAAATCCTACGTGTCGAGGACGAGTTGGGTATACCTACCTACCTACTTTACCTACCTGCCTGGCAGCGGCTTACCGTTACAAGCTTCTAAGCGGCGGCAATTTTAAGCCCAAGAGATAATTCGGTGGGACCCTGGTTCACTTGTTAGAATTTAAATGTTAAGTGTGTGAACTTGGAGAAGAATTGAAGTCATAAAATATGAAGGAAGTCTTGTCAAAACGAACCATTTTTTTAAATATTTATTATCTAAAATAAATAAATAAATAAAAAATAAATAAATAATAAATAAATAAATTGGCGTTACATTATCTTTTACCCGAGTGCAACTGTTCTTTACAATCCTCGTTCCGAGTTTTCGCAGTCACCTTCAGCGAAACTTCAATTTCGCTTGGAAAAATGCCAAAAATTCAATTAAAATAAATTGAGATCGCTTCCCAAGAAGAGAAAAATGTGAGCATCATTTTCATTTTATTTAGTAGCCATTTTTTTTTTTGGTGGGTGGAGGGGGGGGCTTTTTGTTATTGTTTTTTTTTGTTTGTTTTATTTTTTTGTCTTCCTGTTTTTTTCTATTTGATAAAATGATGTTAGGTTCTTAACACAATTATTTGTTCGAGTTCGTATGTTACAGTATTGACAGAAAACATATCTCTCTTTTTCTTTTTTCTTTTTTTCTTTTTTTCTTTTTCTTCTAATTCTTTTTCTCTCATATTTCTCTTATTATTTCACTCCATTCGAGATTTTCACACCCGCTGTATGCGGTGGGTCACTGAAGGCTAAGTAACAGCAACTCTCCTTAGGTATCCAGGACTCTTCTGAGTATTCTAGCTGATCTTAACAATGCTGTAATTTAAGCGGTCTTTGATTCACTTAGAGTCTTTTCCAGACCATTGGAGACAGTTCCAGTTATTATTATTATTATTATTATTATTATTATTATTACAAATAAAAAACACCCTCCGGCGGTGGTCACTGGAGGCTAAGTGACAGCAACTCTCCTTAGGTATCCAGGACTCTTCTGAGTATTCTAGCTGATCTTAACAAGCTGTAATTTGGCGGTCTTTGATTACTTAGAGTCTTTTCCAGACCATTGAGACAGTTCCAGTTATTATTATTATTATCATTATTATTATTATTATTATTACAAATAAAAAACACCCTCCGGCGTGGGTCAGTGGAGGCTAAGTGACAGCAAGTCTCCTTAGGTATCCAGGACTCTTCTGAGTATTCTAGCTGATCTTAACAATGCTGTAATTTGGGCGGTCTTTGATTCACTTAGAGTCTTTTCCAGACATTGGAGACAGTTCCAGTTATTATTATTATTATTATTATTATTATTATTACAAATAAAAAACACCCTCCGGCGGTGGGTCACTGGAGGCTAAGTGACAGCAAGTCTCCTTAGGTATCCAGGACTCTTCTGAGTATTCTAGCTGATCTTAACAATGCTGTAATTTGGGCGGTCTTTGATTTCCTGTTTATTTAGACTCTTTTCCAGACCATTGGAGATAGTTCCAATTATTATCATTATTATTATTATTATCATTATTATTATTATTATTATTGCGTACAAAATGAAAAACACCCTGCCGAGCGATGTAAAAAATAGATTTTTGAAACATATTGACTGAGGGGTGGGAGTTTTTGCTTCATTTCGACACTATTAGAAAGTAATTAATTAACTTAAACATTCATATTCACTCCACACCACTGAGATATTTGTTTTGTTTTACGACAGCAAAGGAGACCTGCCCGCTGGGGATTTAGAATACACCGACTGCAACTCTGTATATGGGAAAGGCCCTACACCAAATGGGTTCATCCGTTGGCGGTAGGTTGGTGACCCGTGATGCTTAAGGACAGAATCCTGGTGGATAAGCAGTCCATAACATGCAGCACTCCAGTTTGGCCTTACTAGACGGGCGGTCGGAGAGCCCCCATCCGATCAATCGGCAGGTCACGTCAAGCTCCAGCACCTATATGATTGTCCCGACCCTATTTTCCGTATTGCAAGTTTAGCCCGATATATATACAAGAACTCTTTCACTAAAATAACTTAACCATTTTGTTGAGTATCGCTTTCACATCTCTCGTCAATAACTTCTTATTGTTAAGAACTACTGGCAAAATGAAATGAATTCAATAAAAATGAATATGAGTGGAATAAATGAAAAATCTTTTTCCAAGGGACCTCTCTTCAAAATTTTCAAAAAATAAAAAAATAAAGGATAATTTTTTTTAGAAGAAGTCCTAATGGAAAGTTTTCTTCAATCTATTATTGGACTCTTGTCTGAAAACATCTTATTAATAATGGAGATTGTTGTGTTTGTTCGATCTGTAACCGAACAACTATATTAGCTATACAAGTCAACAATTCTCTTTGTTGTTTACTAATAACATTCTCTACGATTTTATTTTTTAGTTAAATCTCAATATTAATAAAATATGTTTTACATGCATTAACTAAGACTGTTAAATCATATCTACAATACTAATTAACAATGCAATTGGTATTTTATATATTACACAAATAGAGGTTTACAGTAATGAATGGGAAGGCCCTTAATTTGCATATTATTTAAAAATTTGATTTTATAAATATATGCTTAGTATATATTGATTTCTAATTGTTTGGGTTTATCTTATTGAATATAAGTCGCCAAAATCTGGATATAAATCTTAAAAGAAATCCATTAAGAGAAGAATAAACTGTAATATTATTATTTACTTCTAATTTAACTAAATGTTGAATTAAGGAAAATTTTGGCTATTTTTGAAGAACAGGAAGTAATAGGAAAATGATGGATAGAGTTAGGTTTTCAAAGTTGTTCTATTTTTCAATCATACCCCCTCTTGTTCAAATCTTTTTTACTGCAATTCTTATATCAGTTTTCATTAGCCTTTCTAATTTATAATATGATATTTTATTTACATTAAAACTTAAAATAACTTTGCACCCGGAGGTGCATATATTTGGCTAGTCAAGATTTAAATATAGTTATTTTAGAAGCTATTGGAGAAGATAAAATCTTACCTTTGTAGTTTTCTATTGAGAATGATTTTGAATTTTTTTTTTTTTTTCAAAAATACATCTAATTCTAGTCTCGTTTATATATACTAGCAAATATATTGCCCCTCCGGGTGCAAGTAATTTAAGTTTTAATGTAATAAAAATGTATATTAAATTAGAAAGGCCAATGAAACTTAAATAAGAATGCAGATAAAAAGATTTTAGACAGGGGGTATAAATTGAAAAATAGAACACCTGAGCTTATCATTTATCCCATCGGTGCGTCTTTCATTGGTAAATTTTTCTCTAATTTAACTATTTCAGTTTAAAATAGGAAAGTAAAAGAATAAAATTACAGTTATTTGTCTTCTTTGTCAATGATTTCCTTTTAAGATTGTATCCACTAAGACTTTTTGCTCATATTTCATTAAGATAAAACCAAACAATTAGAAATCTAATACTAAACACACATTTATTTAAAATCCAAATGTTTAATATCAATATGCAAATTAGCCTTTCCGTTCACAATTCTAGTAAACTGTCACTATTTTGTTGTATTATAAATACACATTGCATGTTATTCGAATGTAGATATGAACCAATAGTAATAATAATGCCAAAGACAATTTTAATTCATAATTGGGGTTTAGATAAAATAAATATCACGGTGAATGTGACATAAATAACTTAAGGAAATTGTGACTTGAGTAGTAATATAGTTTCGGTTACAGACGAAGAAAAACACTCCAATCTCCATTATAATAAGATAATATATATATATATATATATTATATATATAATATTGGTAATACGGTACAAGTAATACCTACTCGAGTTTCTTCGCAAAAAGGTCGTCATATCCCCAGTCAAAGGTTGTGTCTCAGGCCTATCCATTATGTGTTCCTAACACACTTTCAACTAAACTAACTTTAAAACTCGTTTTGGTTTGTGTTATCTGCATTTCCTTCCTCTCGTCAATAAACTTTGTTCTTTGGCTGTTTTTCTCGCGTCCATCAGATAAAAGATGAACTAACCCATCATCTCTTTGTTATTTCCGATTGAGACAAGCCTAAGTTGGATGACCGCGAAAAACCGGAAGCGCCGTATCATATTTACTTTTACGCGTATATCTACCATTCACACTTTTACGTTATCTAAATGAAAAATATCAATTTTTAATAACGGCATAATGGGGTGATAATATATACCTCAACAGTATGTGCCTACCCGGTTCTCCCCACTGCACACTGTAGTCATTATCCTAGTACTTTCTGAGCCGGTTCAATTTCCACCTGAGACGTACTTGTGTAACGGTTCTCGTCGTAAGAAATGGAATCTATGATACTTGAGTTCAAATCCTGAACGAATCTGAATTTTTCTTCAAGTTTATGTCTTTCAGAAAGGCGTAAATCCTCTGGGTCCTCTCGTAGGCTTATCAATATGTAAATTTTATACCTTAATATAAAAACTATTACAAGGACAGACGATAGTAATAAAAATTAAGTGATCACACGTAAATTCATTATATGCAATACTTATAAAAAAATGAAAACGAATACATTATGACTGATAACTAAAAATTACGGCAACTATTATTATTATTATTATTTTTGATTATTATTTATTATTATTATTAATTATTATTTACTCCTTTTGAAGTTTTCACATCAAGTGTTAGCTGATGGTCTTTTCACTGGAGTCTGAGTGAACAGCAGTCTCCTCGGTCTTCTTGTGTATTCTGGGCCGATTGCAGCAGTGCATTTGTGTTCTGAATGGTTTCAATCCTTCCTCTGATTTCCAAACTTTCCAAGACCCTTTTCCAATGCCTTTGGGGACCGTTCCAAGATGCACGCAACTACATTGGTATCACTTTCACTTTCATATTCCATAACTTTTCAGTTTCTCTTCCAAGGTACAGATAATTTGTCCATTTTTTTCAATTTTCCTTTAGCCTTCAGGCCCTGTGATCTGCTGGAACTTGCAAAATCCACAGTTGACAAGTTCTTTCTTTTTTATTTAATCAACACTAGTCTGGTCTCTTGCGGGGAATAAGGTGATCCGTTTTTCTTTTCAAAGTCCCAGGATATTATTTTAATTATTATCATTATTATTATTAATTTGGCAAATTTCTAAGATTGATTTCTTGGTTGGTTTATTGATGTTAACGGCATATCAACTCATCTGTTGGGTTATGGTCATGTCTAAACAGTTAGGAAGTAATATATGTTGTGTAAATAGTAGAGCAGACTGTTTTAAAACCGTCGTTAGGTCACCAGGCAAGAAGAAGGAAAACTCAGAATTCAAACTACTGTTTCGTCTACCCCTAATCAGCCATTTGTTTAAAAGTAATAGCGAATCAAATGTGATATTTGTTCTGTTTTAGCACACTCACACACACACACAACACACACGCCACACACACAACATATTTATATATATTATATAATATATATATATATATATATTATATATATAGAGAGAGAGAGAGAGAGAGAGAGAGAGAGAGAGAGAATATATAAAGGAATAGAGATGAATGAGAAAAGTATTGGCATATAAAAACGAACTCGTTCGAAATGCAGAACATTTGAACAAATTTTTATTGTGCCACTAACCCATACCTGATCTTAATTAATCCTTAATTTTCGCCCCCTTTTATTCTAAAAAAAATCATCTGGATACGCGCAGGCATTAGACCAAAGCTGTTTATTTTATTTTATTTTTTAAATACACTTTAGCGCTATAACATTTCATCCGTGAACACGCTTCACGTTTATATAAAACGCTAACCAAGCCACAGTTTTTTTTAATCTAAACCTTTTGCTCTCGTCTGAAGATTGCAGAAGCATGAAACTTTATAGTAAACGAGAATAATAATCTATTAATAATGGAAGATTTCGCTTCCGGTTTTTGTCCTGTAAGCAGAAACGACGTCACTGATTAGCGTCAACACTACCTTAAAACGTCATAAACATAGAATATATACACTCAAAATTTGAGCATGCAATGTTAGAAGTCCTGCATTGGGTTTTTTAAAACAAGTTTTTAATATATACTATACTTGGTATTTCTATTATATAATATAGTTTTGTTTTATTTTGATATATAATTTAAAGTTATGCAGAACTAAGTTTCCATTTCAATTTTTTTCTCCTTTATAAATTTTATTTTATTTTTTACTCCTATACTATAAATTGATGATTTTTTAACTTCACTTATAATACAAACTTTCTGATATTTAAATTTTCAACTCCCATTCCGCATCAGGCAATATTTTATTTTGCTAGTATCCATGAATAATATTATTGATTATATATATATATATATAATATATATATATATATATATATTATATATATATATATTATATATGTTAACAACAGTGTATGATTATCACAATATTTGTGGTATCATTAGGAGAGTGCTCAATATCTTGTATTGTCTTGTACTTTATTTGTACTAGTTAGCTGCATTCACTTATATGATTAACCGTTTCGCCTCTGTCTCCACACTTTCTGCACTTGCTATTCCGCTGCGTCTTATCTTTTTCTGCCTTAACATAGTTTGTTCTTATGGCATTATTATTATTATTATTTTTACTCCTTTTGAGTTTTTCACATCAGCTAATGCTGATGGTATTCCACTGGAGGCTGAGTGACAACCAGTCTCATCAGGTCTCCAGGAACTGCTTCTGATTATTCTAGCTGATTGCAGCAGTGCAGTAGTCTGGAATGGTCCTCAATTATTCTCTGGATTTCCAGATGCGCTCCAGTCTTTTTTAGCCAAGTTTTAATTGGGACGCGTTCCAAGTGCACCACTACTAATTGGTAATTCAACAAACTTTCAAACTCATATTCCATACAGCTTTTTCATTCCTCTGCCAAGATCCAGGTATTTATCATCTTTTCATTTTTCTTTTAGCTTCATCCTGTGATCTGCTGGAAACTGCCAAGTCCATCAGTTGATACGTTTCTATTTTCTTTTTTTCTTTTTATCT
This sequence comes from Doryteuthis pealeii, assembly GCA_023376005.1. Classification (NCBI taxonomy): domain Eukaryota; kingdom Metazoa; phylum Mollusca; class Cephalopoda; order Myopsida; family Loliginidae; genus Doryteuthis; species Doryteuthis pealeii. The sequence goes on along the minus strand of CM042171.1, from coordinate 1,168,647 downwards.
TTTTTTTTTTTTTTTTTGTTAATCAACACTAGGTTCTGGTCTTCTCCCTTGGCCCTTGGGAAAAAAAAAAAAAAATAGGGTGATCCGGTCTATTTCTCAAAGTCCGCAAGAGATTTTATAGTGTTTCATTCTCAAGAACCAGATTCTTGGTTTATGCATTACCATTTTCTTGTTATGGGTCAAAATTTTATTTTTTGCATAATTCGGCCTGTGGATCCCTCAACCCAGTCCCGTGCTAGCTTGTATTCCGGTTGTCTACTTTGGCTTGCATTCACTTAATACTGGTTTATGCAGGTCCATCTCTGGGCACCGCATAGTATACATTGACTGTTTTGTTGCGTCTTATGCAATTTTTGCTATGAATCATTTGTATTATGGTATTATGTTGTGCAGCAAGACTATAAGGTTTACAGTCCTCATCTCATAATTCCAGCAAAGTCTACATTACTATTTTGTTGGGTCTAATCAATTTTCCCGCTGTTATATAGTTTGTCCTTATGGCATTATTTTGTGGCAGCAATTAATAAGTGATTTAGTTTCTCTTTTGAAGGTTTCCGCTTTCTTTAACTGTGTCCATGTCTTTTCATGTACAACCTCTTCTATTTGTCGTTTTGAAAGCGTCCATATAATTGTTTTTTTCTTTCCCATTTTTGTTTTCTAGTCCTTTGTTGTTTTTCTGTTTGTCCATCTTGTCGCTCCTACTATTGTTGGCGCGCCATTAGTAGTTTGTTCCTTTGCCTCTTTCTTGTGTAATCTTTCAAAGTTGTTGGATTGTGGGTTTTCTACGTATTCCTCTATGTGGCAAGCTCTTCCCTTCCCTTTCTCGAACACATATAATCTATCTCTGATCATCTCCTAGGGTGGAGAGCCTTGTGCATGGTCATTAATGTTCTTGTCGCTTTGGTCAATCTGCTGAGTTCTTCTTTTGTCGATTTTAAGAGAATGATCCTGTAGTATCTTATAATGGGGACAGCCCAGGTATTGATTCCTTTTGATCCAGATTTTCTGCTGTTTTAAGGTTGGTTTCTAGAAGTTTTCTAGTTCTGCCTAAGTATTCCTTTTTTTAACTTTAAAATATTTGTAACTTTTATTTTCATCAAGTGATTTTTTATAGGTGTCCTGAATTTGGCAGTTGTATTCCCATTCATTTAATTTTCTTTCACCGGTTTCATTACCTAGCATAAGCACATTTTTCAAAATTCAAATTCCATTCTATATCTTGGCTATATAGTCTATATAGTCTGTATCCATGGTATTCTAATTCCTTTTTTCCATTTTTTGCAAATTTTTTTATGTCATCCATGTACATGAAGGTGGTTTATTTTTCTGTGCGCTAGTGAATTTGAAAATAATTATTATTTATTATTATTCATTATTATTTATTATATTGCATCCATTTTTTCTTTCTTTTAGCAAGGAAAATATTGCAAATATCCTTTTGTTTGTTTTTTTTTGTCTTTTTTGTTTGTTTGTTTTTTTTGTTTTTTTGTTTTTGTTTTTCTTTTCTTCAACCGGCAACGATTTTGCATGAAAATACTTACTCTCTAAATGCGTTCCTTCATTTCTTGT
>CM042171.1:1158212-1166978 GCA_023376005.1 Doryteuthis pealeii | reverse complement strand
AAGATAGAGAGGATCTGATTAGATGATCAACGTCTTTCAATTGACTCCCGGCCTATTGAAGCTAAAGACAAAGAATACAGCGAACCTGCGACCTCTGCGTCTGCAGTACTCATCGGTCTAAAAGTAGTCCTTCTTGCTGGAGAAAGAGAAGAAAAGACGAGATCAGAACAAGAGATGTTAAAAGTTAAAAACGGTCAAACACATCATGGTGGGCAGAGGAGCTCAATTCAGCGTGACTGACCCACTAGCTGACCCTGGAGACTACAGTTAGAATGAAACCGAAGTTATAGTTTCTGCGGAGGTATGAGCGGGCATATAACTGATGGTGGACCTACTCCAGCCGCCCTGCAATGTACCTAGGAGGAGGACGTCCACGTTGAGCAGTATTGGACGATGTCATAGATAAGGAAGGATTGACGAGAACAGAACGAAGCAAAGAATATCGGCGGTCTTTTTCGGCTAAGGTCTATCATAAGGGAGACGGGGCGTAGCCCAGCGAGCTTCCTACCGCCGGATAGTGTATTACTTTTTCAATTGATTAGTACCAGAAACATGAGATTTGTCTAAAATAGACTTATGACGTGCTACGACTCTCTCTCTCTACTCTTCTGTCTCTCTCTCCTCATCAATCGTTGATTCTCGACTCGATTCGCGTCGTCATCTCTGAGCTCTCTCTTCTTTCTCTCTTTCTGTCTCGTCTCTCTTTCTCCTCTCTCATTTCTACTTCATCAGTCTGAAAATTAACCCACGAGCTAGAAAATAGAATCAGCCCCTTTTGACAATAGACTTTCGTATGTTGTGATAGTCACTGAACACGACTCACTACTACACCCGAGTTGAGTCCGTATGGCAACATTTACATTACTTAACCGAAACTGAAAACTCCACTGTGTCTTTTTCTGAGAGCTGATATTTTATTTAAATCAACTCAAACGCGTTGGAGAGTGACGTTTCTAAATGAGCAGAGATATTATATAGATAACATAGCAAATGAATTCCGATAGATATGATAATGGATAGATGAACTGCTTGACTGCTGAGATAGATAGATAAAAAAAAAAGAATAGATAGATAGATAGTAAGATAGATAATGTTTTACATTACTTTTGTCGCATTTCATTTTTGGTCAGACATGGCACTTATTATATAAAGAAAATTAATGATTCTCTCTCTTCATCTCTCTCTCTCTCTCTCTCTCTCTCTCTCGCTCTCCCTCTCTCTCTCTCTCTTCTTGACCAATCGATAGATAGATAGATAGATAGATAGATAATGTATTGATATTATTTTTGTCGCATTTTCATTTTGGTCAGACTTGGCACTTATTGTGAATAATAAATGATTCTCCTCTCTCTCTCTCTCTCTCCTCCTCTCTCTCACGCCTCGTCGGCTCTCTCTCTCTCCACACACATCAAACACACACACACACACAACGACTCTTATCTCTCCTCTCTCTCTGACGCAAGTGGTCAGTCATCTAGGCTCAATATTGACCGCCCGCCGGGCAGTGGCTCATAAGTCGTGACGCAATTACGGTCATTAACAGAGAGTCTTTTCGGGCGCGACGTTACTTTAATAAACGTCGCACAGTACATGTCAGTTTAAATGGCAAGAATGGTAACCTAGAATCATGGATAGTATTTCACGCAGAAAGACTGAGAAGATCAGACAGCCTATTACAGTTGGTTTCTGGCTAATTCTCCTCTTCATAGCTATCGTCTCGTCTTCTCTCTCATTACGAGGCAGTCGTCTGCCAGTACTGCAGCAGTCTCTCTTCTGCCTATCCTATAGGGTCGAGCGACTATTCGGCTACGGTGCAGTATCATTGCTCCCTCATGCGACTGTAGAACTCTGTACTCCCGTCTCACGATTCATCCTGTCGTTACTGAGTCGCTATCCGTCAGTATACCCCGTCGATGCATTACGGGTATGCACGGCTTCGTTACGTCGCGATACATACGAGGAAATCAGTGTCGGATGGTAAAACTTTTCACTGGCTTCAGGAAGTGCTCATGCGATGAGAGCACGTCATCTCGTCTGGTTACCACGTCTCACCTCGCTTCTTCCTAAACTCTAATCTTGTTCGTCTAGTCTTCTTGAAAATAGTATGGGTTTTCGTTTTATTAACGAGCCGGACTCACGCAAAAAAAATAGAGACGGGATCCGATCAGCGAACGAAGAGAACTGCTTGGGTGACCATAACAGAGAAGATGCGACGTTCGAAGAAATCCATCGGAAGACACGCGTATTTATTATTGAATGCACAGATGAATAGCAACGCAATCACGATGATCATGCACGACGTAGAACGACATCTTAGATAAAGCATTATTCAGCAGGCAGCAGCAGCAGCAGCAGCAACATCATCATCAATCAGCAGCAGCAGCAGCTGTGATTGTGGCGGAACAGAGAAAAGAGAGGGAGGGAGACCGCAAGTGACAGAGAGAAGAGAGAGACGGAGTTTAAATCAGATCAGAAGAGTGAAAGGAAAAGAGTACAGGGAAAGAAAGAGGAAAGTGACAAGAGTAGAATTAAATAAAAGGACGAAGTGAAAGAAAGAGAAGAGAAAAAAAGAATGAGAATAAAGAGTGAAGGAAAGAAGAAAGAAGAAAAGAAGAAGAAGAAGAAGAAGAAGAAGAAGAAGAAGAAGAAGGGGAGGAGGAGAAAGAAGGCAGAAAGAAGAAGAAGAATGGAATGCAAAAAAAGAAGAGAAGAAGAAGAAGAAGAAGAAGAGAAGAATGGGCAGAGAAGAAGAAGAAGAAGAAGAGAAGAGAAGAAGAAGAAGAAGAAGAGAAGAAGAAGAAAGAGAAGAAGAAAGGAAGAAAGAAGAAGAAGAAGAAGAAGAAGAAGAAGAAGAGAAGAAGAAGAAGAAGAAAGAAGAAGAAAGAAAGAAAAGAAGAAAGAAGAAGAAGAAGAAGAAGAAGAAGTGAAAGAAGAAGAAGAAGAAGAAGAAGAAGAAGAAGAAGAAGAAAGAAAGAAAAGAAGAAGAAGAAGAAGAGGCGAAGAAAGAAGAAAAGAAGAAGAGAAGAAGAAGAAGAAGAAGAAGAAGAGAAGAAGAAGAAGAAGAAAGGAAGCAAAAGAAGAAGAAGAAAAGAAGAAGAAGAAAAAAGAAGAAAGAGAAAGAGAAGAAGAAGAAGAAGAAGAAGAAGAAGAAGAAAAGGAATGCAAAGAAGAAGAAGAAGAAGAAGAAGAAGAAAAGGGTGAAAGAAGAAGAAGAAGAAGAAAGAAAGAAGAAGAAGAAGAAAGAAGAAAGAAGAAAGGGAGGCAGAAGAAAGGGATGCAAAGAAGAAGAAGAAGAAGAAGAAGAGAAGAAGAAAGAAGAAGAAGAAGAAGAAGAAGAAATGTACATCACTAATTGATCAGAGCAGATAAGTTGATTTTAATATGGTCATTCTAAAAATATGTTCGGTTGTTGTGTGAAATGATTTAAGTGTGGGGGGGAGGGTGGTGGTGGTGGTGGTGGTCTAGACGAATATTGTAGGGAGATGTGATAAAGGAAGTTAGAATTAGAGGACATCGTATATGGGGGGGAGGGGGCTGCTGTCAGTTATCACTGTGATGGAGAGAATCAGGAGAATTGGTGGTGGGGGGGTTCGCAGCGTGTGGAAAAGAAAGAAAGAAAGAAAGAAAGAAAGAAGAAGAAGAAGAAGAGAAGAAGAAGAAGAAGAAGAGAAGAAGAAGAGGAGGAGGAGGAGATAAACAGTTAAAAAAAGAGTGAGGAAAAGAGAGCCAAGAAGAAGAAGAGGATGAAAGAGGAGGAGGAGGAGGAGGAAAAGACCAGAACATAACAATAAAAAAGATCAATGAAGAAGAGGAAGAAGAAGAATATGGTTAAAGAGTGTGAAAAGAGAGAGAGCCAAGAAGAAGAAGAAGAAGAAGAAGAAGAAGAAGAAGAAGAAGAAAGAAGAAGAATGAAAGAAGAAGAAGAAAAGCAAAGAAGAAGAAGAAGAAGAGAAGAAAAAGAAGAAGATCGTTACAGAAAAAAGAGTGCGAAGAGAAATAAGAAGACAGAGAAATTAAAAAAAAAGATTACGAGGAGTTTGATTATGACTGATTAATTAAGAAATAAGTTTTATATGCCATTTTTTTATGTTACAATGGGAAGGTGTATTTACTTTTAAAAGAAGAAGCTAAGAATTAAATCTGTCCTAGGTGTAAAAATCCAGTATTCGTTTATTTTATACTTTATTTCTTTTAAAAGTGTTTTTGAGATACACTGATTAAATTAATTTTTCTTACATAATTGGACGTAACCTGGAGCCGTGAGGGTAGCCTGATCTGTGGATTAGAACGGAAAAGTTTAAGTGATGATTTGGCATGGTTTGATTGGACGAGCGAATTGTACGTGGCAAAGGGGAGAAAGGTGGGGAGAGAGGACAGAGTGGACATTGAGTCTGGAAGAATGCGTTAACGGAGTAAGTCATGAAATTTATTGCTCTCGGTAGTTGTAATCTGGGGGCTTTGTGTTATTACTAAAAACTCTAAATGGTACAAGGCAAGATAACCAAGAGCTCCTAGTTGTACAGGCTCCATAACATCATAGAACTGCCAATCAATTGAATATTTCTTTCTCCACACATCATTCACTCCATTAGAAGGAAAAGCCGTAACGTAAAGCAACGTGAACATTTCGTCTCTCCAATCGGAAATGCGTGCAAGACGTAGACACTTCATCATCTCAGATATTACGACAAGAAGAGGGCTGTTGTGTAGGGGCCAAGACCGAGTTCTAGTAGTAGTCGCCATTAGTAGTAGCTGTCGTTAGTTCAGAGTAACAACATACGAAAATCGTATAGTCAAAAAGGGGTTGTTTATTTTTTTCTAGTCTCATGGGTTCTTCTTCAGAGAGAAGGAGAGAGAGAGAGAGACAAAGAGAGAGCGAAAGAGAGAGAGAGAGAGTAAGGCCATGCTGTTCTATCGTAAATCACGTTCAAGCGCGCTGTTCGTTGCTAGCCTAGATATGACCCCGTGGGACCCCCAGAAAACCACGTCTGCCTCTGACCTAGGCCCCGACCAAAAAGACAAATTTTTTTTCTTCCGTTTTTCCTCCCGGGAGTGGGGGAAGGTACACGTCCGCTTCCGCCGTCCATAAAAAAAACCTGGAACTTCCGTATCTATTTTTAAATCTAGTTTCGGGGTCATTGGTTGGTCAATGCCTGGTACCCTTTTAGAGATTGTGCTTGTATAGATTGTATTCTATTTATTATTATTTTAAATGCAAAATAAAATAATAATAATAATAATAATAATAATAATAATAATAATAATAATAATAATAAGAAGAAGAAGAAGAAGAAGAAGAAGAAGAAGAAGAAGAAGAAGAAACGGCCGTCATCAGGGCAAGAATTTTTATCCATCCAACATTTTTTCTTTATTTGTTTACTTGTGCACTATTTTTTATATATATATATATATATATATATATATATATATATATGTAAAGATGAAACTGGAAGTGAATCCGACGGTATGTTGAATGAATGAGTACAGGAATGAAAGTATAGAAATGATAATAAAGATAATTTTAATCAATAACACTTACACGTGTTTCGGTTAGGAGTTTATCTATGTGTACAATATTTAAACTATTATTGTTTTTAAATAAACAAATGAATTGTAATTATTATTAAATTATTATTATTATTATTTCATTTCATTTTATAATTAAATTTTTATTATTATTATTATTATTACTATTATTATTATTATTATTATATCATTTCACCAAAACACTCCCTTTATTTAATGGGTGACATTTCTAACACTGTTTCGACCTAGGGTTCATACATACATCCCCCTTTTTTTCTCTCTCTTTTCTTTTGTCCCCCTCTGATACACCCCCATTTGTTCTTAACGATTTTCTTATACAGTTTGACTTTTATTCGTCACCGGTGTGTATACTTGAAAAAGTACCGGTCGAAAAGGCCTTCGTATTCCCTTTATTTTATATTTCATTTTATAATAAAATATTACCCCCTATATTGATATGATTCCTCCACTCTTAATATTATATAAGTTCTCCTGTGCCAAAAAGTCTATTCATATATATTATATATATATTATATGTGTGTGTGTGTGTGTGTGTGTGTGTGTGTGTGTGTGAGAATGGAAATGAATCCGACAATATGAGGAAAAATGAGTAAAGAAAAGAAATGTAGATGGATAAAAATGAATTTTATCGACATCACTTTTAATCGATATCACTTACACATGTGTTTCGGTCTGTTTATCAAAATGTATACGGATTTACGTTATTATTATTATTAAAATAATCAGATGGAGTTGAAATGATGATGATGATAATAATAGGAAAAATGCATAGGATGTTCCGTACACAGATGTTGCCGACCTTTATCAGAGTAGTATTTTGATTTTTGATTTTTGATAAAAAATCCTACTCTGATGAAGGTCGGCACAATCTGTGTACGGAACATTTTATGCATTTTTCCTATTATTATTATCATCATCCTCATTTCAACTCCATCTTATTATTTTAATAATAATAATAACGTAAATCCGTATTTCGTAATCGCCGCCCAGCACCTATATTTGTGGCCTTGTGCCAGACTTAGAAAAAAAACCTTTAGAAAAATGTACTACCGATTCTCTTATATTACTGGGTGGTCTTTGTAGAATCACCGAAAAAGGAGTTAGAATGATAAAATCTTTTAACAAGAGAAAGGAGACGATAAGTCTATGTTTAACGAAAAAATAGGATTAGTGACTACCAAGGAGTCTTTGATCTTAAGGCCGTGAACCTTAGTTGACCGGAGTGATTCGAAGGAATCGAATCTTCGATTCGGTCCAGTACTAGCTCGAACATTCCAGAGAAAGACATTTCTGGAAAATGACTTTGAAATAGTATTTAAGAGACCCGTCAATAGAGTTAGAGTCAGTCGGTGATCGGACTAAAAACTCGAAGTTGAATCCAGTTAGAACCCCTCTTGCTAAGATAGAGAATATTAGGGATTCTCTCTCTCTCAAAAGTTATAATGAAGTTTTGAATATAATAAACTTCTGAAAAGTAAACACGGTATTATCATTTTTCTTTTACTACGACGAGAAAATACTAGGGGAATCTTTTTATCAATGAAATTCCCCTGACCTCTGGATACCCGTTGAGATAAAGTCAATTGGCCGTAACGAAGGGCACGCGGCGGGCGTAAAGCGATACTTCCTTGACCAAGAAGTGGAGAAGGATTTGCGGACTACAGACGATTACTGCTACGGGTCTGTTTGTAAACAAACGACCGTACGCTAATTCAGTGCAGCGAAAAGAAAGGCGCTACGTTACACGTATACATTTTGATAAACAAACCGAAACACATGTGTAAGTGATATCGATTAAAAGTGATATCGATAAAATTCATTTTTATCCATCTACGTTTCTTTTCTTTACTCATTTTTTCCTCATATTGTCGGATTCATTTCCCATTCTCATATATATATATATATATATATATATATACATATATATATATATTATATATATATATATATATATATATGAACACTGACAGCCAGGTGAATTAGATGTGTCTTTCGCCACTTCAAGAAGTAGCGGTGTATTCACTGTTTATTATGCATATAAGGGAAGCGACAATTATTATTTTTTATTTATTCATTTATTATTTGAATCACATCAATTCATACACAAATTATCTACATTTGACCTATGTTGAAATGTATGTTTACTTCTGCTCGTTTATCATTGCGTCATTTGGTAATGTCACATTTCATAACATAAGGTTAAATACCTCGTATATTTTTAACAGATCTTGAAACAAAAAGTTAAATTTTACTATTATTGTGATTTATTTTTCTTCTATGTTAATAATGGAGATTGGTCTGTATTTCTGTCTGTAACAAAAACTACGTCATAGCTTTACGTCACGGCTTACGTCACAATATTCTTATGTTATATACACACAAAATTTGAGTAAGCGATTTTGAAAATTGTTTTTTTTACTCTCGTCCTTTTTTTTTTTTTTACAGTAACAAGAAGTTAACTAAAAAGTTTACAAATAAACAAATACCTACGATTTTGTGTAAAATTGATGTGGAAAATATTCAAAATAATTGTTTGATTATTACATGCACGCAACATTTTATTTGAGAGGGACGGGGCACAGTTTTCATTTCAAATTGTTTTTTTTTTATTTTTTTTACTCCTTTAATAAATATGAGGGTTTTTCTTACTTATGATACAAACCCTCTGACATTGAATTTTTAACTCCCAACCTCTCAGGCAATGTCTTTCAAAAATTATTTTTTACGACGCCCGGAGGGTATTTTATGTTGCTAGTCTATTTACTATGAATTTCCATTAGGCCTCATCAGCAGAGTTATAGACAGGGCAGTGCTTTGTGCGTGATTCGAACCCTACCTGCCAGGCTGATGAGGCCTAATAGGCTGAAATGTACATACAGAGATCGACTTTTCTCGATTTGTTTATGCTTTACATTTAAACCGGTATGCACGCCTAATTTATTTAATTATAATTAATTAATTAACAAATTAGGTATGACTTTAATTAAGCACATAATATCCAATATATATATATATATATATATATATATATATATATATATTATATATATATTCTTTGGTGGGGTAACAAGTCCATTGGTAGTAGGATGATTCTAAACTGGTCCTTTCCTACAACTGTACGGTGTTGCAAATTTCAGGTCAAATTTGAGAGCTCAATGTTTACTTTTTATAAACAGAGCAAAGTAATTTGTAAAGACAAAAGGCGTAAAGACCGAGCGA
>CM042171.1:1145712-1155712 GCA_023376005.1 Doryteuthis pealeii | reverse complement strand
GGTATCCTTCACGGAACTTTGAACCTAACCCTTTATTCAGTCCACGGGGGTATCCTGTTCTCATTCCGCTAACCATGGCTGGGGTAGGAGTTACGCTAATTATTTTTCTAACTGCCTCTACTCAGGATTGAACTCGGGATCCAGAGATAACTGTCACTTAGAACTGTCTTAATCTAACTACCTTACCCACTTGGCCTTGTGTCCAATTGTGTTCAAAGTTCAAAGTTACGTAATGGCTCTTGATTACGACAGAAGGTTCCCGAGTCCGAAAAGAAGGTTCCCGACTCCGACAAGAAATACCTGAAGAAGGCCGGAGGGCATATCGACCGAAACCTCTTACAAATAACAATGAAGATGGGGACAATCGTCCGAATAACGCAGATAATACTATTTAAATTTAAAGTACTAACATATACTAAATTCGAAAGGCTAATGTAATATAAGAATGCAGATAAAAGACATGAAACAGAAGGGTGTATAAATGAAAAAGAGAGCAACTAATTGTTACTCTTCCATTACTCCTGTCTTTCATTGTAAAATTTTCCTTATTTAAGTATTTAGTTAAAATAAGAAGTAAAGAATAGAATTATAGTTATTTCTTCATGTTAATGGATTTTTTAAAAGATATATCTCCAAGATTTTTGCTCAAATTCATTAAGATAAAACAAATTTATTTATCAGAATTAGAAATCAATAATACTAAAGACATATTTATTAAAACCAAACTTTTAATATCAATATGCAAATTAGCCTTCATATTCACACTGTAAACCGCTATTTTGTTGTATATATAAATACAACTGCATATTAGTAGTATGCAGCCCCACCCAACGGGTGTGGATTGCTATAATTAACGACGTCGATCCCAGGGGACCATCCACCCAGGCAACACCTGCCCCCTTGATTTAAAGGGGCAGGGCTGGGTTTATTGTCCAGCGCCTGAGGCGCCCCCCTTGAGGGAGAATGCCGACGGGATCGACGCTATTTTTCACCCGCCACCCATGAGCTTCGGTTTGTGGGTGGTCCCACGTTAATAGGGCCTTGTGCCTAACCCGTACAAGTGGGGTACGAGGTAAATACAATGTAGATCCGCCCAACGCCGGGGTTCCAGTGGCTTCGGTTCTGGATCTTTACAAGTTAATAGCGTCGATCTCAGGGGGCTATCCCTCCAGGCAATACCTGCCCCTTTACTTAAATGGACAGGGCTGGGTTTATTGCCCAGCGCCTGAGGCGCCCCTTTAAGGGGAAATGCCGAAGGGATCGACGCAATTTTTGTTCTTTCCCACCCATGAGCTTCGGCTTGTGGGTGGGCTCACGTTAAAACGAAGCCTTGTGCCCAGCCCATACAAGTGGGGTATGAGGCAAACCTGTAGATCCGGCCAACGCCGGGGTTCCAGTGGCTTCGGCCCTGGATCTTTACAAGTTAATAGCTTCAATCCCAGGGTAGTGTCCCCCCCCCAGGCAATACATGACCCCTTCACTTAAAGGGACAGGGCTGGGTTTATTGAGGGGGAATGCCGACGGGATCGACGCAATTTTTTCCACCTACCTACCACTCATGAGCTTCGGATTGTGTATGGGCCCACATAAAAATGTCCTTGTGTCACGCCCTCATAAGTGGGATGAGAGACAGATACCTGTAGATATGGTCAACAGTAAACATATTTGCATTTTTTGTGTCATTTCTTAAGAAGAATATTTTTGCACGTAAACCTATCAAATATGAATGATTTTAAACGGATCTATTTGACCCATAGATGGGACCCTAACAGGCACTACCGCTCTGGGTCAGAGTAGTTTATGTAAAAAAAAACACACAGATTATTACGCTTTTGATCATCTATACTTTAGAAAATGAGGCGTGCAAACAATTTTATCAATAATTGAGTTTTAAATAAAAATAAGAATCATGGAGGACTTGACGTAAATAACTAAGGGAAATATGACTTCAGTAGTGCTATAGTTTCGGTTACAGACAGAAAAACACACAATCTCCATTATAATAAGATATATGTACAAAGAGACACAGACAGGCAGAATATTGGGCACAAATATATTTTAACTGTTTTTAGTTTTTAATTCTATAATTACACTGGTTTACAAAAAAATATCTTTTGTCTGAGGCAAGAATGTGAATGGGTGTTTTTTTACTAATTTTGGAGTGCTGAATTCAAATTTATAAACAGTTTTGCTCTATCACCTTTAGTTTTCTGTCTTTTAAATAGTCTCACTTTAGTATATACAGAATATATACGTGCTTATTTCAACAGTTGCAGCAGCTTATTACAGATAAAACAGGATAGATAAAGAACATTGACGGAATAAATATACTTGGATGACACAATGTACACAATTCAGAAAGAATTCGCCTTGTTGAGGGATCCTCGATGTTTTGACGAGCTTGAAGCCATTGGAGAATATGAAAAAAAAAACCAAAGTAAAATTAAATCATATGTAAGGCAATAAAATGTGCGTTGTTGTAAATTGTAATACAAATATATACCCAAAAGATTGTGTAACACAATTGTCGAGGGACACCTTCCTCCTGCACTGCGAGGGACGGCAACGTCCAACGCTGACTACCAGTGCACTACTGGCTGTTGATTGAGACGTGTTGGCTAAGATTAATTGCCAACATCCGTATTGATATATAGCTATATATATATATATATATATATATATATGATGTAATTCTATCACTTACATTTATTGCATAATAACTAAAAAAGAAGACATAAGTCATACAATATTAAAAATTAACCCTGAATGCATATACGCCTTTATGTACAGTATGTGTACAAAATGTACAGTATGCATATTTAAAAAACTAGAAGTGATGAGTAAAAACGGATTTCAAATCTGAATCCAGCTGCACCCCCAAATTAGGTTAAAACAGCCATTTTTGTACTTGCCTCAATTTCTTTGTAAACCAGTGTTATTAATACCAGATAGGAATGTTTGAAACCATACAACTTTGTCTAAATCATTTGTATGAAGTAAAAAATAAAATCATCGGTATCAGCTAGAACATTGAGGGAGTCTAGTGCTCGACCAAGGAGATTGTGTTGGCGCCTACGGTCGAGCGCCACGCCTACCATCAGTTACCCATTTTATCGCCCCAATCCCTGTGCAACTCATACGCTGAGTTGGCAAGGGTGGGTATCAAACCCGAAACCTAGTAGTTCCTAGTCGAACGCTCTACTAACTGAGCTAAACCGGCCCTTGTAGACAAATTAATTACCAGGACACATATGAAAGTAGGTGTGTAGCTGCAACAATATAGATACCCACCTATGGGTTAAATATTACTGCTATTCATCTTAAAGGGTGGGTTTGGCATTAGATAACCCATAAAGGTTGATATGCCATTAAACAAAGAAACCAAAGCAATATAGATAAGTATACTGAGAAAGCTGAAGGTTGATAGGGAGTGGCAATAATATAGATCACCAGTGATGGGTTAATTATTATTATTATTATTATTATTATTATTATTATTATTTGCTCCTTTTGAGTTTTCACATCAGTGTTAGCTGATGGTCTTTCACTGGAGTCTGAGTGACAGCAAGACTCCTCAGGTCTCCAGGACTCTTCTAAGTATTCTGGCAGATTGCAGCAGTGCAGTGTTCTGAATGGTTTTAATCCTTCCTCTGATTTCAAAACTTTCCAAACACTTTTCTAATCCTTTTGAGACTGTTCCAAGTCCACCAACTACAATTGGTATCACTTTGACTTTCATATTCCATAATTTTTTCAGTTCTCTGGCAAAGTCCAGATATTTATCCATTTTTTCATTTTCCTTTAGCTTTACCCTGTGATCTGCTGGAACTGCAAAATCCACAAGTTGACAAGTTCTTTCTTTTTTGTTTATCAACACTAGGTCTGGTCTTCTTGCTGTGATTAGGTGATCCGTTTTTATTTCAAAGTCCCAGAGAATTTTATGTGTTTCGTTCTCAAGAACAGATTCTGGTTTATGCATATACCATTTTGTTGTAAGGTCAAACTTAAATTTTTTGCATAATTCCCAGTGGATTACCTTCCCAACCCAGTCGTGTCTAGTTTTGTATTCTCGTTGTGCTAGTTTGTTGCATTCGCAGAGTATATGGTTTACAGTCGCATCTCTACTAGCACACAGTCTACATTTACTATTTTGTTGGGTCTTATCAATTTTTGCTTTGATATAGTTTGTCCTTATGGCATTAGTGTGTGCAGCAATTATTAATGATACTGTTTTCTCTCTGAGGTTTCCTTTTCTTAACAATGTCCAAGTCTTTCCATGTTCAGCCTCTTCGGTTTGTCGTTTGAAGTGTCCATATAATTGTTTTCTTTCCATTTTTGTTTTCTAGTCGTTGTTTTATTATTATTATTATTATTATTATTATTATTATAAAAGGATGGCTTTAGCATTAATTAACCCACAAAGGTTAATAGGTTATTGAATAAAGAAACCAAACCAAGGGTCATTGACCGGTCAGTGGTTGACATATATTTAGTGCTTAGAATCTTAAAACTTTATTTTCTTTTATTTCTTTTTTTCTTTTCTTTTTTTTTTTTCTTTTTATTTCCCAGAAATCCGATTACATTATTCTTTTCAATCCAAATTCTCCATAGACCGTTTTAATTACGCTAAAATAACCCACGAAGATTGATATGCCATTAAACAAAACAAACAAAAAAGCCAAACCTCTAATGCTTTTTTTTTCTTTTCCTCTTACCCTTTTCTTTCCGTCTTTCTATTCTCTAACTTACCAACGTCCAACTTTCCAATGATCCCCCCTCTCTCTCTCTCTCTCTATATATATATATATATATATATATATATATATATATATATATCAAGGGAGATAAGAAGGTGGGCGCCACTGAAATATTCTTATTTCTATTACCTATTACTCACGTCACAACATTTTTCTTTATTAACTTTTAGTTTTTACTTTTAATTCATCAGAGACCTCTCTCCCTCTCCCTCTCTATCTGACGTAAATTATACTTCCTCGTTTGCAAATGGCTTTTTCGTTTGCTAATTCGCCTCGTATTTTTCAATTGTCTTCATTCTACTTGCTCGAAAAACAAAACAAAACAAAAAGAAAAGAATTAAAAAACAAAAAACAACACCCAAAAACAAAATGGCAGAAATTTTACAAGAATGAAGAATGTCTTTAAAAGTTCAAGAAAGCGAAAATTAAACTTTGAATAAATGGCACCGGCTTGGTTTCCTTGTGTTGATATCTTAAATTCTTTATTTTGTATTGTAGCATAGGGCCAGTCAGGTCATCGTAGTAGTCGTTAGTAGAAACAACATACGCAAGTCGTATAGTCACAAGGGTGCTGTTTATTTCTTTCTAGGCTCGTGCGTTCTTTTTCAGAGAGAGAGAGAGAGATAGAGAGAGAGGGGGGTTAAGGTCAAATTATTCTATCGTAAATCATGTTTGGTACTACTATGTGAAAAATATCACGGGGAATTCGGGAAGCCCCGCCTATCCTTTAAAAAGGACTAGCCGAAAAATACCGATGTTTCACTTCTTCAGTTTCTCGTCCCGGGGTGGGAGGCTCAACCACTTCCGCTTCCGGTCAAAACCCGGACCTTCCGTTTTTATTTTTAAAATCTAGTTCCGGGATCATTCGTCGGTTAATTGCAGGAACCCCGTTGAGTGTTTACCCTTCTAAACTTTAACCTTTGTTCTTATATCTGTTTCTGCTCTTTCTCCAGAAATCCGAATACCCTTTTCTTTTCAATCCTCAAATTAGACGTAGACCATAATAAATACGCTACAGTATTTGCATACCATAATTTTCCTTTTGTAAACATTCTCTCAGCCTATCTTAAAAAAAACGTATCTGAAGGGGAAGATGCTTCGAAATTAATAAGAACTTGGACACTTACTTCTGATTTGCAATAGCCTTCAAAAGATAAATAGATAGTTACGAGGGTGATTTAAAAAGTAATGCCATTTATTTAGGACAGGTATAATTACCAACACAGGAACATGTATCATACATCAAAAACAAGCTGGTTCTCTGTGGCTCACATCCCTACTTCACCACATAGGTGAGTCAAAAAGTAATGTCATTTTGTTTAGGACAGGTATAATTACCAACACAGGAACATGTATCATGCATCAAAATAAAGCTGGTCGTCAGTGAATCACATCCCTACTTCTCCACATAGGGAAGTAAAAATAATGCCATTTTGTTTAGGACAGGTATAATTACCAACACAGGAACATGTATCATACAGCAAAAACAACCTGGTTCTCTGTGGCTCACATCCCTACTTCTCCACATAGGTGAGGTCAAAAAGTAATGTCATTTTGTTTAGGAGAGGTATAATTACCAACACAGGAACATGTATCATGCATCAAAAAACAAGCTGGTCCTCAGTGGATCACATCCCTACCTCTCCACATAAATGAGTCAAAATGTACTGTCATTTTGTTTAGGACAGGTTATAATTACCGACACAGAAACATGTATCATACATCAACATTTTTTTATCATTTTCTTTATTATACATCATTTTTCTGTACATTTTTGCACACTAATTGTCTCAACACAAAGGAAATCCAAGTCCCGGTACATTTTTTAATTTCTATATTTTAGTTACAACTGTTTTATGTGACAACAACAATATATTTAGTGGGATAATGCGTCCTATCTTACTGCATTAGTTGTACAGAAGCGGCTTCAGGAATCCAAATAAGCTATTCACTTAATTGTCCTGACCAATGTCCTGACCAATAAATTCTCCAGATAGGTTGCGTTTCACCAACAAATTCCCTCTTTAGTGTTACATAATTCATATGTAGCTTATGAATACTGTATTTAGATAAATTTTGAATCAGAGTCCGTTAGATTCAAAATAATGGGGATTGGGTGGAAAATTACCGTAACCGTTATGGTTATGATTGATTTGTGGTGACATTCCGATTGACCCCTTATAACTAGCAAGAAAATTCCTAAACAAAATGCCATTGGTTTGTTTTTGCTCACCCTCTTATTACTTCTTAAATTCTTGGCATGAAAAAACCCCAGACGGGTTGATATGCCGTTAAAATCTATCACCAACCAACGAAAGACACATTTTACGATTAGAAGTGATTATATCTGTACTAAACAAATGGCATTACTTTTTGTCTCACCCTCGTATATATGCATATACATATGCATATATATATGCATATATATATACATATATAATAATATATATATACATATATATATATATATATATATATATATATATATATATATATATAGAGAGAGAGAGAGAGAGAGAGAGAGAGAGAGCGAGAGAGATAAATAGATAAATAGATACCTGGGAAATGAATGAGATAGATAGATACCTGGATAATGAATGATATATATATATATATATATATATATATATATATAGATATAGATATAGATATAGATATATACCTTGGAAATGAATGTGACAGATAGATAGATGAATAGATAGATAGTTACCTGGGAAGTGAATGTGATAGATAAATAGATAGATAGATATCTGGGAAACGAATGGGATAGATAGATAGATAGATAGATAGATAGATAGATAGATACCTGTGAAATGAATGTAATAGATAGAAAGACGATTTAATATCAGCTACATTCCTGACAGAATCTAAGGCAGCATTGTTCGCCATTTTTGAAACACACTTTGGAATAAAGAGATTAATCTTCTCTCATCCTCGACCCGATGGGAATTGAAAATCTTAACTGAAATCCTAATTCGAAAATGTAAACGGAATTTTACAAATGGCGCGCCAACAATTTTGCATTAAAACTGACAAAAATGGCTTCAGCTGACATGTTGCACTCCATCAAAACAGAACTCCCTGTCTTGGAGGATTAAACAATTGTTCTTTTCTAGCCTCCTCCCCTCCTCTCCCTCCTCCTCTCCTCCTCCTCCTCCAACTCCTCCTCCTCCGATTTCTTCTGTATTTTCTGTACTCTTCTCTCTCTCTCTCTCTCTCTCTCTCTCTCTCTCTCTCTCTCTCTCTCTCTCTCTCTCTCTCTCGTGTTCTTTTTTAATATTGTATTCTGGCTTCATTTACGTCTCCTTCTTCTTGGTCCTTCTCTTTTCTCTCCATCTTTCTCTCTCTCTCCTCTCTTCTCTCTCACTGTCTAATTCCTACTCTCTCTCTCTCTCTCTCGTTCTCTCTATATCTCCTTCTTTCTCTCTCTCTCTCTCTCATCTCTTTCTCTCTCCCTGTCCTCTCTCTCTCTCGCGCGCGCGCGTTTTTTAAACTTGTCTCTGGCTTCGACTTCTACTTGTTGGCCCTCACTCTCACTCTCTCCCTTTCTTTATTTTTGGCTCTCTATCTCTCTCTGTTTCTCTCTCTCCCCTCTTTCTATAAACTCTCTTCATCTCTCTCTTTCTCTCTCTCTCTCTATCTATCTATCTCTCTCTCTCTCTCTCGCTTTTTTAACATTGTACTTGGCTTCTACCTCTACTTGTTGGTCCTCTCTCTCTCACACTCTCTCTCTCTCTGTCTCTCTCTCTCTTCTCTCTCTCTTTCTTCTTTTTTGGCCCACTAACTTTCTCTATTTCTCTCTCTCTCTCCACTTCTTCTATAACTCTCTCTCTCTCTCTCTCTCACTCTCTCTCTCTCTCTCTCTCTCTCTCTCTCTCGTGCGCATTTTTAACATTGTACTCTGGCTTCTACCTCTACTTGTTGGCCTTCTCTCTCTGACTCTCTCTCTCTCTTTATTTTTGGCCGTCTATCTCTCTCTATTTCTCTCTCTCTCTTTCTCTCTCTCTTTCTCTCTCTCTCTCTCTCCCTCTTTCTATAATCTCTCTTCATCTCTCTTTCTCCCCTCTCTCTCTCATTCTTCTTCGTGCGTTTTTTTAACCATGTACTCTGGGCTTCTACCTCTTCTTGTTGGCCCTCTCTCTTTATTTTGACTTTCCTCTGACACAACACACTCTCTCTCTCTCTCTCTCTCTCTCTCTCTCTCTCTCTCTCTCATTTATGTTCTTTTGGCCCTGTCTCTCTCACTCTATTCTCTTATTTACCCCCTTTCTCTCTCTCTCTCTCTCTCTCACCCTTCTTCCTCTTCTTGTTCTTTTTCTTTTTCTATTTCTTCTTCTTTCTATCCACTATAACTCCCCCCGTGTAACGTCTCTCTCTTTTTGGCCCTCTCTCTCTTCTTTGGCCCTCTCTCTCTCTCTCTCTCTCTCTCTCTCTCTCTCTCTCTCTTTCTTTTTGGGCCCTCTCTCCCAATCTATCTCATATTTGCCCCCCTCTCTCTCTCACTCATCTTCTCTTCTTTTTCTTTTTCTATTTCTTCTTCTTTCCATCCACTGCAATCCCCGACGTGTCCCTCGTTTATTGTCAGTTTTGCCTTTTCATTTAACCTCCTTTTTATCACATTGAGCTTTTGACGAGTTGGGGGTGGGGTAGGGGGTTGTGTGTGTTTGTTTTTGTTTTTGTTTTATTTGTTTGTTTATTTAGTTTTTTTTGTTAGTTTGTTTTATTTTTTGTCTTATTTGTCTTTTTTAATAAATTTCTTGTTTTGTTACAGCGGCAGATTTTACTGATGATTTTCTCTCAATACTTTTTTCATGTGATTCTGATTGTTTATTTTTAATATTTTTTTAATAATTTTCTTTTGTTCGTTTACATGTTATTACCCGTGCAAAAGATTCACGGATATATTTGAATTTCCTACAAAATGAGACTTTTTAGAAAATAAACCAAATAAACATCTCATAGATAGAATTATTATTGTTTTAATTCTTTTTTTTTTTTTTTTTGTAATTATAAATTATAGAATTTACAAAAAAATCCCGTCATTTCAAAGCCCTTTAAAATCCAACGGAAAATAATTCATTCGTTTCAGCTTTCCCTAACATGTCTTCCAGTGCTACAGAGGGCGGATCGCTTTTCAGCCTCTCTGTCCTTCTCTCTCGTGTCTCTTCTCTTCTATGCTCTCTGCTCCTGCTCTCTCTCTCTCTCTCTCAACATCAGCACACAGCAGCACAGCATGACACACA
>CM042171.1:1141613-1145612 GCA_023376005.1 Doryteuthis pealeii | reverse complement strand
TATAATTAATATAATAATAATAAAAGAAGAAGAAGGAAGAAGATGAAGAAGAAGAAGAAGAAGCAAGGAGGAAAGAAGAAGAAGAAGGAAGAAGAAGAAGAAGAAGAAGAAGAAGAAGAAGAAGAAGAAGAGAAGGACAAAGAATAATAATAATAAAATAAGAGAAAGAAGGAAGAAAGAGAAGAAGAAGAAAGAGAAGAAGATAGAAGGAAGAAGAAGAAGAAGAAAAAGAAGAAGAAGAAGAAAGAAGAAGAAGAAGAGGACAAGAAGAAGAAGAAGAAGAAGAAAAGAAGAAGAAGAAGAGAAGAAGAAGAAGAGGAAGAAGAAGAAGAAGAAGAAGAAGAAGAAGAAGAAGAAGGAAGAAAAGACAAATAATAAAATAATAATAATAATAATAATATAATAATAATAATAATAAGAAGAAGAAGAAGAAGAAGAAGAAGAAGAGGAAGAAGAAGAAGAAGAAAAGAAGAAGAAGAAGAAGAAGAAGAAGAAATGTACATCGCTAATTGATCAGAGCAGATAAGTTGATTAATTATGGTCATTCTAAAAATATGTTCGGTTGTGTGTGAAATGATTTTAAGTGTGTTTGTGGGGGGCGGGGGTGGCGGTGGTGGTCTAGACGAATTTGTAGGGAGATGTGATAAAGGAAGTTAGAATTAGAGGACATCGTATGGGGGAGGGGGCTGCTGTCAGTTATCACCGGTGATGGAGAGAATCAGGAGAATTTGTGGTGGTGTGGGGGGATTGCAGCGTGTGGAAAAAGAAAGAAAGAAAGAAAGAAAGAAGAAGAAGAAGAAGAAGAAGAAGAAGAAGAAGAAGAAGAAGAAGAAAAGAAGAAGAAGAAGATAAGAGGAAGAAGATAACGGTAAAAAGAGAGCGAGGAAAAGAGGAAGAAGAAGAGATGAAAAGAGGAGGGGGAGGAGGAGGAGGAGGAGGAGGAGGAAAGACCAGAACATAACAATAAAAAAGATCAATGAAGAAGAGGAAGAAGAAGAATATAATGGTTAAAGAGTGTGAAAGAGAGAGACAAGAAGAAGAAAGAAGAAGAAGAAGAAGAAGAAGAAGAAGAAGAAGAAGATAAACGGTTTAAAAAAAGAGCGAGTAAAAGAGAGCCAAGAAGAAGAAGAAGAAGAAGAAGAAGAAGAACAAGAAGAAGAAGAACAAGAAGAGAAAAAAGAAGAAGAACAAGAACAAGAACAAGAAGATCGTTACAGTAAAAAAGAGTGCGTGAAAGAGAGAGAGAGAGAAGAAGAAGAAGAAGAAGAAGAAGAAGAAGAAGAAGAAGAAGAAGAAGAAGAAGATCGTTACAGTGAAAAAAGGAGTGCGTGAAAGAGAGAGCCAATAAGAAGACAGAAAATACATTAAAGAAATAGAAGAATTACGAGGAGTTTGATTTATGACTGATTAAAAATTAATAAATAAGAAATAAGTTTTATATGCCAAAAATTAACATTCTTATTTTTATTTGCCTTTTGTGTTACAATGGGAAAGTGTATTTGCTTTTAAATCTAAGAATTAAACATTTGTTCTGATCTGTAGGTGTAAAAATCCAGTATTCGTTTATTTTATACTTTATTTCTTTTAAAAAGTGTTTTTGAGATACACTGAGCCGTAACCTGGAGCCGTGAGGGTAGCCTGATCTGTGGATTAGAACGGAAAAGTTTAAGTGATGATTTGGCATGGTTTGATTGGACAAGCGAATTGTACGTGGCAAAGGGGAGAAAGGTGGGGTGAGAGGACAGAGTGGACATTGAGTCTGGAAGAATGCGTTAACGGAGTAAGACATGAAATTTATTGCTCTCGGTAGTTGTAATCTGGGGGGGGGGGGTAATAAATATTCATGAGTGAAAAGTGTAGCTTTGTGTTATTACTAAAAACTCCAAATGGTACAAGGCAAGATAACCAAGAGCTCCTAGTTGTCCAGGCTCCATAACATCATAGAACTGCCAATCAAGTGAATATTTGTTTCTCCACACATCATTCACTCCATTAGAAGGAAAAGCCGTAACGTAAAGCAACGTGGACATTTCGTCTCGCCAATCGGAAATGCGTGCAAGACGTAACGAAGAGTAAACACTTCATCATCTCAGATATTACGACAAGGAGAGGACTGTTGTGTAGGGGCCAAGACCGAGTTCTAGTAGTAGTCGTCATTAATAGTAGCTGTCGTTAGTTCAGAGTAACAACATACGAAAGTCGTATAGTCAAAAAGTTGTTGTTTATTTCTTTCTAGGCTCATGGGTTCTTTTTCAGAGAGAAAGAGAGAGAGAGAGAAAGAGAGAGAGAGCGAAAGCGAGGGAGAGAGAAAGAGAGAGAGCGAAAGCGAGAGAGAGAGAGAGAGAGTAAGGTCATGCTATTCTATCGTAAATCACGTTCAAGCGCGCTGTTCGTTGCTAGCCTAGACATGACCCCGTGGGACCCCCAGAAAACCACGTCTGCCTCCGACCAAGGCCCCGACCAAAAAGACCGATTTTTTTCTTCTTCCGTTTTTCATCCCGAGAGTGGGGGAAGGTACACATCCGCTTCCGCCGTCCATAAAAAAAACCTGGGACTTCCGTATCTTATTTTAAATCTAGTTTCGGGGTCATTGGTTGGTCAATGCCTGGTACCCTTTTAGAGATTGTGCTTGTATAGATTGTATTCTATTTATTATTATTTTAAATGCATAATAATAATAATAATAATAATAATAATAATAATAATAATAATATAAGAAGAAGAAGAAGAAGAAGAAGAAGAAGAAGAAGAAAGAAGAAACGGTCGTCATCAGGGCAAGAATTTTTATCCATCCAACATTTTTTTCTTTATTTGTTTACTTGTGCACTATTTATATATATATATAATATATATATATATTATATATATATATATATATATATATATGTAAAGATGAAACTGGAAGTGAATCAGACGGTATGTTGAATGAATGAGTAAAGGAATGAAAGTATAGAAATGATAATAAAGATAATTTTAATCAATAACACTTACACGTGTTTTGGTTAGGAGTTTATCTATGTGTACAATATTTAAACTATTATTGTTTTTAAATAAACAAATGAATTGTAATTATTATTAAATCATTATTATTATTATTTCATTTCATTTTATAATTAAAATTTTTTTTTCATTTTATTATTATTATTATTTTTATTATTATTATTATTATTATTATCATTATTATTATCATTATTATTATATCATTTCACCAAAACACTCCCTTTATTTAATGGGTGACATTTCGAACACTGTTTCGACCTAGGGTTCATACATACATCCCCCTTTTTTTCTCTCTCTTTTCTTTTGTCCCCCTCTGATACACCCCCATTTGTTCTTAACGATTTTCTTATACAGTTTGACTTTTATTCATCACCGGTGTGTATACTTGAAAAGGTACCGGTCGAAAAGGCCTTCGTATTCCCTTTATTTTATATTTCATTTTATAATAAAATATTACCCCCTATATTCATATGATTCCTCCACTCTTAGTATTATATAAGTTCTCCTGTGCCAAAATTCTATTCATATATATATATATTATATATATATATATATATATATATATATGTGTGTGTGTGTGTGTGTGTGTGTGTGTGTGTGTGTGAGAATGGGAAATGAATCCGACAATATGAGGGAAAATGAGTAAAGAAAAGAAATGTAGATGGATAAAAATGAATTTTATCGACATCACTTTTAATCGATATCACTTACACATGTGTTTCGGTCTGTTTATCAAAATGTATACGGATTTACGTTATTATTATTATTAAAATAATCAGATGGAGTTGAAATGATGATGATGATAATAATAGGAAAAATGCATAAGATGTTCCGTACACAGATTTTGCCGACCTTCATCAGAGTAGTATTTTGATTTTTGATTTTTGATCAAAAATACTACTCTGATGAAGGTCGGCACAATCTGTGTACGGAACATTTTATGCATTTTTCCTATTATTATTATCATCATCCTCATTTCAACTCCATCTTATTATTTTA
>CM042171.1:1129113-1136613 GCA_023376005.1 Doryteuthis pealeii | reverse complement strand
AACAAGAAGGTTCCTGAGTCCGAGAAGAAATACCTGAAGAAGGCCGGGGGTATATCGGCCGAAACGTTGTACAAATAACAATGAAGATGTGGACAATAGTCCGAATAACGCACATTGACGGAATAAATATACTTGGATGACACAATGTACACAAAGAATTCGCCTTGTTGAGGGATCCTCGATGTTTTGACGAGCTTGAAGCCATTGGAGAATATGAAAAAAAAAACCAAAGTAAAATTAAATCATATGTAAGGCAATAAAATGTGCGTTGTTGTAAATTGTAATACAAATATATACCCAAAAGATTGTGTAACACAATTGTCGAGGGACATCTTCCTCCTAGGCTGCGAAGGACGTCAACCTTCAGCGCTGACTATCAGTGCACTACTGGCTGTTGATTGAGACGTGTTGAGTAAGCTTAACTGCCAAAATCTGTATTGATACATAGCTATATACATATATAATGTAATGCTATCACTTATATTTATTGCATAATAACTAAAAAAGAAGATATAAGTCACACAATATTAGAAATTAAACCTGAATGTATATAGGCCTTTATGTACAGAATGTGTATAAAATGTACAGTATGCATATCTAAAAAAACTAGAGGTGATGAGTAAAAACGGATTTCAAATCTGAATTCAACTGCACCCCCAAATTAGGTTAAAACGGCTATTTTTGTGCTTGCCTCAATTTCTTTGTAAACCAGTGTTATTAATACCAGATAGGAATGTTTGAAACCATACAACTTTGTCTAAATCATTTGTATGAAGTAAAAAATAAAATCATCGGTATCAGCTAGAACATTGAGGGAGTCTAGTGCTCGACCAAGGAGATTGTGTTGGCGCCTACGGTCGAGCGCCACGCCTACCATCAGTTACCCATTTTATCGCCCCAATCCCTGTGCAACTCATACGCTGAGTTGGCAAGGGTGGGTATCAAACCCGAAACCTAGTAGTTCCTAGTCGAACGCTCTACTAACTGAGCTAAACCGGCCCTTGTAGACAAATTAATTACCAGGACACATATGAAAGTAGGTGTGTAGCTGCAACAATATAGATACCACCTATGGGTTAAATATTACTGCTATTCATCTTAAAGGGTGGGTTTGGCATTAGATAACCCATAAAGGTTGATATGCATTAAACAAAGAAACCAAAGCAATATAGATAAGTAGATTGAGAAAGCTGAAGGTTGATAGGGAGTGGCAATAATATAGATCACCAGTGATGGGTTAATTATTATTATTATTATTATTATTATTATTATTATTATTTGCTCCTTTTGAGTTTTCACATCAGTGTTAGCTGATGGTCTTTCACTGGAGTCTGAGTGACAGCAAGACTCCTCAGGTCTCCAGGACTCTTCTGAGTATTCTGGCAGATTGCAGCAGTGCAGTGTTCTGAATGGTTTTAATCCTTCCTCTGATTTCAAAACTTTCCAAACACTTTTCTAATCCTTTTGAGACTGTTCCAAGTCCACCAACTACAATTGGTATCACTTTGACTTTCATATTCCATAATTTTTTCAGTTCTCTGGCAAAGTCCAGATATTTATCCATTTTTTCATTTTCCTTTAGCTTTACCCTGTGATCTGCTGGAACTGCAAAATCCACAAGTTGACAAGTTCTTTCTTTTTTGTTTATCAACACTAGGTCTGGTCTTCTTGCTGTGATTAGGTGATCCGTTTTTATTTCAAAGTCCCAGAGAATTTTATGTGTTTCGTTCTCAAGAACAGATTCTGGTTTATGCATATACCATTTTGTTGTAAGGTCAAACTTAAATTTTTTGCATAATTCCCAGTGGATTACCTTCCCAACCCAGTCGTGTCTAGTTTTGTATTCTCGTTGTGCTAGTTTGTTGCATTCGCAGAGTATATGGTTTACAGTCGCATCTCTACTAGCACACAGTCTACATTTACTATTTTGTTGGGTCTTATCAATTTTTGCTTTGATATAGTTTGTCCTTATGGCATTAGTGTGTGCAGCAATTATTAATGATACTGTTTCTCTCTTGAGGTTTCCTTTTCTTAACAATGTCCAAGTCTTTCCATGTTCAGCCTCTTCGGTTTGTCGTTTGAAGTGTCCATATAATTGTTTTTCTTTCCATTTTTGTTTTCTAGTCGTTGTTTTATTATTATTATTATTATTATTATTATTATTATAAAAGGATGGCTTTAGCATTAATTAACCCACAAAGGTTAATAGGTTATTGAATAAAGAAACCAAACCAAGGGTCATTGACCGGTCAGTGGTTGACATATATTTAGTGCTTAGAATCCTTAAAACTTTATTTTCTTTTTATTCTTTTTTCTTTTCTTTTTTTTTCTTTTTATTTACCCAGAAATCCGATTACATTATTCTTTTCAATCCAAATTCTCCATAGACCGTTTTAATTACGCTAAAATAACCCACGAAGATTGATATGCCATTAAACAAAACAAACAAAAAAGCCAAACCTCTAATGCTTTTTTTTTCTTTTCCTCTTACCCTTTTCTTTCCGTCTTTCTATTCTCTAACTTACCAACGTCCAACTTTCCAATGATCCCCCCTCTCTCTCTCTCTCTCTCTATATATATATATATATATATATATATATATATATATATCAAGGGAGATAAGAAGGTGGGCGCCACTGAAATATTCTTATTTCTATTACCTATTACTCACGTCACAACATTTTTCTTTATTAACTTTTAGTTTTTACTTTTAATTCATCAGAGACCTCTCTCCCCCTCCCTCTCTATCTGACGTAAATTATACTTCCTCGTTTGCAAATGGCTTTTTCGTTTGCTAATTCGCCTCGTATTTTTCAATTGTCTTCATTCTACTTGCTCGAAAAACAAAACAAAACAAAAAGAAAAGAATTAAAAAACAAAAAACAACACCCAAAAACAAAATGGCAGAAATTTTACAAGAATGAAGAATGTCTTTAAAAGTTCAAGAAAGCGAAAATTAAACTTTGAATAAATGGCACCGGCTTGGTTTCCTTGTGTTTGATATCTTAAATTCTTTATTTTGTATTGTAGCATAGGGCCAGTCAGGTCATCGTAGTAGTCGTTAGTAGAAACAACATACGCAAGTCGTATAGTCACAAGGGTGCTGTTTATTTCTTTCTAGGCTCGTGCGTTCTTTTTCAGAGAGAGAGAGAGAGATAGAGAGAGAGGGGGGTTAAGGTCAAATTATTCTATCGTAAATCATGTTTGGTACTACTATGTGAAAAATATCACGGGGAATTCGGGAAGCCCCGCCTATCCTTTAAAAAGGACTAGCCGAAAAATACCGATGTTTCACTTCTTCAGTTTCTCGTCCCGGGGTGGAGGCTCAACCACTTCCGCTTCCGGTCAAAACCCGGACCTTCCGTTTTTATTTTTAAAATCTAGTTCCGGGATCATTCGTCGGTTAATTGCAGGAACCCCGTTGAGTGTTTACCCTTCTAAACTTTAACCTTTGTTCTTATATCTGTTTCTGCTCTTTCTCCAGAAATCCGAATACCCTTTTCTTTTCAATCCTCAAATTAGACGTAGACCATAATAAATACGCTACAGTATTTGCATACCATAATTTTCCTTTTGTAAACATTCTCTCAGCCTATCTTAAAAAAAACGTATCTGAAGGGGAAGATGCTTCGAAATTAATAAGAACTTGGACACTTACTTCTGATTTGCAATAGCCTTCAAAAGATAAATAGATAGTTACGAGGGTGATTTAAAAAGTAATGCCATTTTATTTAGGACAGGTATAATTACCAACACAGGAACATGTATCATACATCAAAAACAAGCTGGTTCTCTGTGGCTCACATCCCTACTTCACCACATAGGTGAGTCAAAAAGTAATGTCATTTTGTTTAGGACAGGTATAATTACCAACACAGGAACATGTATCATGCATCAAAATAAAGCTGGTCGTCAGTGAATCACATCCCTACTTCTCCACATAGGGAAGTAAAAAATAATGCCATTTTGTTTAGGACAGGTATAATTACCAACACAGGAACATGTATCATACAGCAAAAACAACCTGGTTCTCTGTGGCTCACATCCCTACTTCTCCACATAGGTGAGTCAAAAAGTAATGTCATTTTGTTTAGGAGAGGTATAATTACCAACACAGGAACATGTATCATGCATCAAAAACAAGCTGGTCCTCAGTGGATCACATCCCTACCTCTCCACATAAATGAGTCAAAATGTACTGTCATTTTGTTTAGGACAGGTATAATTACCGACACAGAAACATGTATCATACATCAACATTTTTTATCATTTTCTTTATTATACATCATTTTTTCTGTACATTTTTGCACACTAATTGTCTCAACACAAAGGAAATCCAAGTCCCGGTACATTTTTTAATTTCTATATTTTAGTTACAACTGTTTTATGTGACAACAACAATATATTTAGTGGGATAATGCGTCCTATCTTACTGCATTAGTTGTACAGAAGCGGCTTCAGGAATCCAAATAAGCTATTCACTTAATTGTCCTGACCAATGTCCTGACCAATAAATTCTCCAGAT
Source organism: Doryteuthis pealeii (assembly GCA_023376005.1). Taxonomy (NCBI): domain Eukaryota; kingdom Metazoa; phylum Mollusca; class Cephalopoda; order Myopsida; family Loliginidae; genus Doryteuthis; species Doryteuthis pealeii. The sequence goes on along the minus strand of CM042171.1, from coordinate 1,132,088 downwards.
AGGTTGCGTTTCACCAACAAATTCCCTCTTTAGTGTTACATAATTCATATGTAGCTTATGAATACTGTATTTAGATAAATTTTGAATCAGAGTCCGTTAGATTCAAAATAATGGGGATTGGGTGGAAAATTACCGTAACCGTTATGGTTATGATTGATTTGTGGTGACATTCCGATTGACCCCTTATAACTAGCAAGAAAAATTCCTAAACAAAATGCCATTGGTTTGTTTTTGCTCACCCTCTTATTACTTCTTAAATTCTTGGCATGAAAAAACCCCAGACGGGTTGATATGCCGTTAAAATCTATCAACCAACCAACGAAAGACACATTTTACGATTAGAAGTGATTATATCTGTACTAAACCAAATGGCATTACTTTTTGTCTCACCCTCGTATATATGCATATACATATGCATATATATATGCATATATATATACATATATATATATATATATACATATATAAAATATATATATATATATATATATATATATATATATATAGAGAGAGAGAGGAGAGAGAGAGAGAGAGAGCGAGAGAGATAAATAGATAAATAGATACCTGGGAAATGAATGAGATAGATAGATACCTGGATAATGAATGATATATATATATATATATATATATATATATATATATAATATATAGATATAGATATAGATATATACCTTGGAAATGAATGTGACAGATAGATAGATGAATAGATAGATAGTTACCTGGGAAGTGAATGTGATAGATAAATAGATAGATAGATATCTGGGAAACGAATGGGATAGATAGATAGATAGATAGATAGATAGATAGATACCTGTGAAATGAATGTAATAGATAGAAAGACGATTTAATATCAGCTACATTCCTGACAGAATCTAAGGCAGCATTGTTCGCCATTTTTGAAACACACTTTGGAATAAAGAGATTAATCTTCTCTCATCCTCGACCCGATGGGAATTGAAAATCTTAACTGAAATCCTAATTCGAAAATGTAAACGGAATTTTACAAATGGCGCGCCAACAATTTTGCATTAAAACTGACAAAAATGGCTTCAGCTGACATGTTGCACTCCATCAAAACAGAACTCCCTTGTCTTGGAGGATTAAACAATTGTTCTTTTCTAGCCTCCTCCCCCTCCCTCCTCCTCCTCCTCCTCCTCCAACTCCTCCTCCTCCAACTCCTCCTCCGATTTCTTCTGTTTCTGTACTCTTCTCTCTCTCTCTCTCTCTCTCTCTCTCTCTCTCTCTCTCTCTCTCTCTCTCTCTCTCGTGTTTTTTAATATTGTATTCTGGCTTCATTTACGTCTCCTTCTTCTTGGTCCTTCTCTTTTTCTCTCCATCTTTCACTCTCTCTCTCTCTCTCTCTCTCACTGTAATTCTACTCTCTCTCTCTCTCTCTCGTTCTCTCTATATCTCCTTCTTTCTCTTCTCTCTCTCTCACTCTCTCTCTCTCCTGTCTCTCTCTCTCTCGCGCGCGCGCGCTTTTTTAACATTGTACTCTGGCTTCGACTTCTACTTGTTGGCCCTCACTCTCACTCTCTCCCTTTCTTTATTTTTGGCTCTCTATCTCTCTCTGTTTCTCTCTCTCCCCCTCTTTCTATAAACTCTCTTCATCTCTCTCTTTCTCTCTCTCTCTCTATCTATCTATCTTCTCTCTCTCTTCTCCTTTTTTAACATTGTACTCTGGCTTTCTACCTCTACTTGTTGGTCCTCTCTCTCTCACACTCTCTCTCTGTCTCTCTCTCTCTCTCTCTCTTTCTTTCTTTTTGGCCCACTAACTTTCTCTATTTCTCTCTCTCTCTCCACTTCTTCTATAAACTCTCTCTCTCTCTCTCTCTCTCTCTCTCTCTCTCTCTCTCTCTCTCTCTCGTGCGCATTTTTAACATTGTACTCTGGCTTCTACCTCTACTTGTTGGCCTTCTCTCTCTGACTCTCTCTCTCTCTTTATTTTTGGCCGTCTATCTCTCTCTATTTCTCTCTTCCTTTCTCTCCTCTCTTCTTCTCTCTCTCTCTCTCCCCTCTTTCTATAATCTCTCTTCATCTCTCTTTCTCCCCTCCTCTCTCTCATTCTTCTTCGTGCGTTTTTTTAACATCGTACTCTGGCTTCTACCTCTTCTTGTTGGCCTCTCTCTTTATTTTGACTTTCTCTGACACACACCACTCTCTCTCTCTCTCTCTCTTCTCTCTCTCTCTCTCTCTCTCTCTCTCTCTCTTTATTTCTTTTTGGCCCTTCTCTCACTCTATCTCTTATTTACCCTTTTCTCTCTCTCTCTCTCTCTCTCACCCTTCTTCCTCTTCTTGTTCTTTTTTTTTTCTATTTCTTCTTCTTTCTATCCACTAACCCCCCGTCCCTCTCTCTCTCTTCTCCTCTCTTCTCTTTGGCCTCTCTCTATCTCTCTCTCTCTCTCTCTCTCTCTCTCTCTCTTTCTTTTTGGCCCCTCTCCCAATCTATCTCATATTTGCCCCCTCTCTCTCTCACTCATCTTTCTCTTCTTTTTCTTTTTCTATTTCTTCTTTCCATCCACTGCAATCCCCACGTGTCCCTCGTTTATTGTCAGTTTTGCCTTTTCATTTAACCTCCTTTTTATCACATGAGCTTTTGACGAGTTGGGGGTGGGGTAGGGGGTTGTGTGTTTGTTTTTGTTTTTTGTTTATTTGTTTGTTTATTAGTTTTTTTTGTTAGTTTGTTTATTTTTTGTCTTATTTGTCTTTTTTTAATAAATTTCTTGTTTTGTTACAGCGGCAGATTTTACTGATGATTTTCTCTCAATACTTTTTCATGTGATTCTGATTGTTTATTTTTAATATTTTTTAATAATTTTCTTTTGTTCGTTTACATGTTATTACCCGTGCAAAAGATTCACGGATATATTTGAATTTCCTACAAAATGAGACTTTTTAGAAAAATAAACCAAATAAACATCTCATAGATAGAATTATTATTGTTTTTAATTCTTTTTTTTTTTTTTTGTAATTAT